>JAMPIV010021599.1:0-218639 GCA_024509875.1 Oreohelix idahoensis
CGTCTACGTTATTGTGACCGTGTTGTGGTGTAATAAAACTGTTCATTAACTGTCACAAGGCGTTTAACCCTCCATGACTCGTATGTGAGCTATCGTGGGGTGAGTGACTGTTTTCTACACACCCTTCACATATCATACCCGGTAACAGCACAGCAGTACACACATGGATAATTAGCCTATATAGCGTATGCAATGAAGAAACTGTTACCTCTGCAGTGGTGAATACACATGAACAAACTGTATGCAACAGATTGAATGAATAGCAGCTTGTATCAATTAGGATATGGAATGGTGATGGAACAATCATACTTTATCCGTTGGAAGGAATACTAGGAATAAAGAGTACTTTATCAGACATACTTCCTTCATCTCATTGGTTCAAACACCTCACACATACTTCCTTCATCTAATTGGTTCAAACATCTCAGACATACTTCCTTCATCTCAGCATTTCAAAAATCACCATCCTCGTCATCACCAAATGATAATAAAGAACTGTTTTTCGTCTTCTTAGCCAGAGATTTTTTCCCTTTCTCAGAGTCTTTTTTCTGTTTCTTTTTGGCATCCTCAGTGCTGCCTTCTGTAGATTCTGTTGAACGCTTGACTGGTTTCTTGAAAGTTATCTTCTCATCCAGTCGTGCTGGTCCTGAAGGAAAAGGAAGCACATAAGAAAAGTATTACATACAATTGATCTTACATAATCTGATGCTCTCATCCCATCTTTCAATAGCTTTAATGAAATAATAAGTTTCATGCTAAGGGTAAAACACCTCATGAAGTTGTAAGTACATGTCAAATCAGTATTAAAGGTAGTCCCATTGCAGATACTGCTGTAGGGGAGTGAAGTGTCAGACACTTCACTATATTATAATTTTTTTGACCAGTCATCACATTATTTTGAATGTGGCAGCAGAAAACAGTGTTTGGCATGGTTGCACTGTACTTGAATAACTTATGTCATAGTACTGATAAAGGTTTGCATGGCCAGTGGTTTGACCCAATAAATTGTTTTCCTAGATGTAGCTACGGGTTGTGCTTTAAGTCTAACTATCCGGGCTGTGTTGAGATTGGCATTTTAGATTTTCAGTGCTGTATATGTCAGTAGTGAAACGTCGAAAGCTTGCCTGGTTTGGGCATGTAACTCGTCATGACTCCCTTTCGAAAACGATCCTCCAGGGAACAGTCGAAGGTAAACGGAGAAGAGGAAGGCAAAGAAAATCCTGGGCTGATAACATCAAAGAATGGGCAGGACACGGTTTTTCCACACTTGTACGCATTGCTGAGGATAGAGAGCAGTGGAGGACCCTGTCTGCTGATGCTTCCACCATGGCACCCCTACGACCCATGACGGGTTACGGGTTGAAATGATGATATGTCATAACCAGGTAACCATACTGCTGTAGGGGAGTGAAGTGTCAGAGACTTCATAATACCAGATCTATCTTTATCAAGTGGGGTGACCAGTTCCCTTCCTTGCTTTCCCCAACTCATGAGCAGAGTCAGGTACCCATTTACATCCGGGTAGACTTGAGCACGTTGCTACAAGGTTTTGAATCTGGTAATTTCGCAGCGAGAGGCAAACGCTCGAATCACTCTAGAAGCTGGATGCTCAGCTCTAATGTAGAGGGAAATAACACATCACTTTCATGCAGTACAATGGAAGCAGTTTTTCTTGTGCATTTTTCTACTCTTTCCCCCTTCTTCTAGTTGAGAGGTGGCCACCCAGGCATATTTGACAGGCTTCTCTAAGATGCACTTCAGGGGACAAACAAACAGTAGAACACGTAATCCAAAGCTGTCGGTTGCATGGAAGGAGAAGGGGGGCAGCGAAGGCCGTCTCCAACCAAGTTGAGGGAGAAACTGTATGGTAACGAGAGAAGCCTGAGATGGGCTGCCATCTTTATAAGAGAGACAGATGTGGTTATCTGACAGCGAACGAAGAAGAATAAGAAGAATAAGAAGAACACATCAGAACAGAAAAAAATCAAGTAAAGAAAATAGTAAAGCACAGGATGGACTGAGGATTAGAAAATCTTAAGAAAAGTACAATATTTACATTATGCAAGGTATCTTTCCACAAAGTGAATTGGAAACTACAAGCATAACAAACTTAACTTGAGACACATAGTAAGGTGAAGGAAAATAGATGGTTAGTTTATTACCAACAAGATCACAGAGTCTTTTATACTTGGACATGCACCTTAATATAACCAACTGATCTTTTGTCTAGGTTGAACAAGGCACACCTCGCCAAAACAAGGTTAACTTCCTAATTATAAAAAAAAAGTTTGTACGGAGTGTGCCTTGCCAAACTCCTAATTATACCAAAAACAAAGGCTAACTTCCTAATTATGAAAAAGGGTTAAACAGGGTGTGCCTTGCCAAACTCCTAAGAACTGTGCTAGCCTTGGTAAACTCCTGATTAGGAAAAAAAAAAAAACCAAAAAGACGACTGAATGTCAAACTCTCAATTAGTTAAAAAAAAAAAAAAAAAAAAAAAAAGATGGTAAGTCTTACTAGGACTAAGAATTGGCCTATGTTACAACCACAAGGTCGTCGTCATGGAGAAATGAATGAAAACAAAATAAATAAAATGAGAACTAATCTAAAAAAAAAAAAAAATTTCTTAAAATGATACGAGCTGTAAATAAAAACAATGGAACAATTATGTTTCAATGACTTTTGTAGATGTTTAGCACTGATACCAGCCCTCGGCCACTAGACGTCAACTTCTGCCTCCCTCATGACCCCACACCGTCAACGTCCGTCCACCTTGAAAGGGTTAACACTTTACATATTTCTGGTCTTTAAAGTACTTCCACACTTCATGACTTCCATAAACTAAATTGAATAAACAAACCTGCCTGCCAAGAAGGTAGAATTCTTGAATAAGCTGCTTACCATCTTCAATTTCTTTCTGTTCAGCCTCAGCTTCCTCAGATGTTAGATCTCCTGCCTTGACAACCACAACAACAGGTTTTTCATCTTCTTTCTCTGGAACCTCATCATCATTCTCATTTTCATCAAAGCTGGGAATGTTTCTCTAAATGATAAAAACACGATAATTCACGGCAGTCTGGAATCAATCAATTCATCAAAATTTTGGGCTTGATTATAATGAAAGACAGCAAAACAAAGCACAGTTATGTCGCACCTAATGTGAAGGTTATGTTCTGAAGGCCGCACATGAAGCCAAAGCAGCATTTAGTTAAAATTACTCTTACAAAATTCATTAAATTGCATATAAAGAGTGATAATTGCATAAATACTAAGTGATATATATGTATAATTTTCTTCTACTTCCGAACCCCCAGAATTTAAGTTTTTAACTTTTACCCTTGCGGCTTTATTGGGGATGAGGTATAATAAACAGTACATGCCAACATACTGTACAAGTACTTCCTTTTCTTTTTTCTGTTCACCTTTGCCGTGAAGAGTCGTGTGGAGCTGAATTTTCATTTTTGGTCAAAGTGTGTTGCACTGGCTGATGTAGGACTGTGCTGCCGTAGGATTTCTGTAACACTGTCTATCCATCTGCCCATTGGTCATCCTTGTACCCTAAAACCAGATCCTCTACTGCTGTAGCGGTAACTGACAGGGGCTCCATTCTCATGACATGGCCAAACCCTTTTATTTTCTATCTTTATATATTTGAAGCAGGATGCAGTTCCTACAATTGTTCTGATATCAATTCACATTCTGTCTCTCTGGTAACGTTAATGACGCTACTCAAGCATTTCATTTCACATTGATGTGATTTTCCTTTCCTGTACCTTGGGACCTGGACCATGTCTGACACTGACAGCAAATATCTGGTAAGAAAATCCTAGCTATCAATTGTCGTTTAGTTTCCATACTGATTTTCATATGTTTGAAAAGCGGTTACAGTAAGCCATAGCACCGATTTTCTGATATCTGTTGAGTGTACCATTTTGTTAAAATGCTTCCTAGACTATACATGTAAATATTGCTTAGTTTAATTTTGAACTATGTGAAAAAAGGAATGATAAAAGAATTACTTTGGTTTGGTTTGGTGTTAAGGACCATCTTTATTGCAAACTTCATCACTGCTCCGATCTCCTCCTTTAGATTACACAAGGAGGATCTCAGTACAGTGCACAAACTCCATAGCACCACCGAGAATCCCAAAATGTTTATACAAGAATCACACATTCTATAAATATTTTTGTTGTGGATAGGTCTCCTAATTTTTAAATTTTGCCAGAGCAGCGGACGTGTGGCTTTCTCTTAACGATTTCCAACTGCCAAGGGATTTTTAATGTGTGTGCTGCTCACACATGAGGAGCTCCTATTTTTTCGCCAGTATCTGAGAAGGCTGGGAGCCGCGGTAGCATAGTGGTTAGTGCACTGGCTTCCTAGCTCAGTGGTCTATGGTTCAATCCCCAGATGAGGTGGGATTTTTTTAGGCCGCAAACGGCTCCTGGGTCGACCCAGCCCCAACTGGGTACCAGAGCAACTCTGGGAAGGTTAAGGCGGCCGGCGTGATGTTGACCACGTCACCCCTAGTGTGCAGATGGTCAAGAAAATTTGGGCCTAACACCATATTCCCAATATGCCTCAATGGGTGTGTAACGGGATTTTTTTTTTTTTTAATCTGAGAAGGCTAGGCATCCAATCTCACTACCCAGGAGATCAGGGGGGAGTATGATATCATTAGGAACCACTGGTTGTGAAACAATTTCATATATTGATGTATATCAATATATCTATATACGCGTATATATATAGTATATTGGTATCACAAAATAACTGATGTATATCTAATCTCTAGTTATTTATATTATGTCCATCTAATATTAAGCAATGTAGTCCACTAAATACCCCAAGCAGTTCCCATGTGTCTCTGAAGAGACACAAGAAAGAATAGAACAATTGTTCCCTTCCGCGTGTAGAAAGAGACAACTAATGTGAGGTTGTGCTTGGGGCTGGCTACCTCATCATGTAAGACAGACTGCTGCAACACCCACCACTGCAAGAGCCCATGCATGCTTGGTGCAGTCTTCCTGCAAGAGTACCAGCTGCACTGAATTGGTAGAAACAACGAACAGTAAACAGAAGCAAATGTATCAGTGTGATGATGTCCGAGATTTCACCGCTCGAAATATATATATATAGTATTTATAAGTGTAAAAATAACATAGGAATAAAATAGCGAAGTTATGGAGAACGTTATCTCCTACGCTGCAAGTCAGTGCTAAGATTTTATGCCTCGACCTTGGGACACTAACGTAACATATTTTGACACAAAACCAACCCTAGTTGTTCCGAGAAGATAGTAAGACAGAAACGGTGAAAGAATAAAAGGAAGCATAAGAGGGAGAGAGAAAATGCTACACTTCGACACGCGTTTGGTTCTGCTTGGTAGTCGCGAGCCGAGCAGACGATAGTGCAAGCCGATATCGTAGCTTGTTTCAAAAATACGATAGAAAAACCCCTTTTTCTGTAACGCAGATGCGAATGTATATTACCACAATGATCGGATGCGAGACAGCCCAAAACCCGTACTCACACGTATCTCTAGTGTAAAAGTAGGGCTAATGTAGCGTACAGACAGCACTTTGTTGCTTTTGTGACGTATTACTACAAGCGTTGTCTCGTAATGAATGAGAACGGCAGTTTAAAGAAAAGAAAAAAATTACGATTAACGTGGAAAATTTTGAAAAAATACAGTATGGAACGGGGAAGGGAAGGAGCATAGTTGGTGGTACTACGAGTTAGTGTTTACAAATTTGAATTGGCAAGATAGAAAAATATGTTAGTGGAGGAAATGAAGAATAAAAACGATAATATTGAATATAATGAATACAAGAATAAAAATGTAATCACTGTGTGACAGGTAACAACAGGATCACTAATTATTGGTCAGAAGTATAAACTGTTAGGAACTAACCGAGATATTGACGAAGACAGATGGACGAACAGACTTGACTCTTTCTCAGTTTGCCCTGTGGTGGGGATAAGGGGGAAGTTAGTCCTAGATTTGAAAATTTAGTTCGAGTTTGAATATAAGGACGCTCAAAGCCAAACGGTATCTGATTGGCTGTAGCCTAATATACTAAGGGAAGAATAAAACTAATGGATAGTAGTATTCGGGGCCACTTGTGATAGAGATTTTCGACACTAAAGTTGTTTAAAAAGCAAGATAAAAGTACTGTCTTGGCTTAGCTGTTCTGCACCAGCAAGAGATCTGGAGTTGACCATATTATCTCAATTCAAACTATTAGTGTTTAATATTTCTCTGATGCGGTAAGAAAGAAAACCTTTATATTATCATTATTATTATCATTATGTATATATTATTGAATTTGTATGAAAATTATGTGGGGAAAAGATTATCTAGAGTAAAGCCAACATCAAACTTTGTGTTGTTTCACAGAGTTGTTAAGAAATATAGTAATAGGTTGTAGAAAAGCCCGACAGGTTTTCTGACACTTTGGGAGAAAATAAAATTAAATAGTAATGGAGAAATTGTTGAACAGTATTGTGACATAAGACCAGGAAAACCACTGGCCGTCTTCTTCAGCAAGTCACCGTCTTTGTACATTCATTTTTTTTTCATAACCCTCCACTCCCAAAGGAGCATAGGCCTTCAACAAACACATGCCAAGTCCTCCTGTCACGTGCCATCATCTCAAGTTCTTTCCATGTTCTCCTCATCATTTTCACCTCTGTTTCCAACTCTCTTCTCCATGCACTTCTTGGTCTTCCTCTGCCTCTCTTGCCCTGGGGGTTCCAGAAAAAGGACTGCCTTGTAATGCTATCAACAGGTTTCCTCAGTGTGTGTCCTATCCATCGCCATCGTCTTCTTCTCATTTCTTGTTCCACTGGCACTTGTCTAGTTCTTGTCATCAGTTCCACGTTGGTACCTTGTCATACCATTTTAATCCCTCTATTCTACGCAAGCACCCATTTATGAAAGTCTGTAGCTTTTTGGTTGTTGTCTTTGTTGTTCTCCATGTCTCTGAGCCATACAATAGGACTGACTTCACATTTGAGTTGAAGATTCTTATTTTCGTGTTGGATCCTATTTCTCTTGATCTCCATATATTTCCCAATGCAATGAAAGCTCCTCTTGCCTTTTGTATTCTTATTTTGATATTGCTGTCTGTCCCTCCAACTTTGTCTATATTACTGCCAAGATATGTGTATGATTCTACATCTTGTATTGGTGTTTCTTCAAGTTCAACCCTGTTATCATTACCTGCATTTATTCGCATTATTTTTGTCTTTTCCCTGTGTATTTTCAGACCCAATTGCTGTGACCTCTCATCGAGTGTTTTCAATTTGTCCTGCATCTGATTACGGCTATGGGACAGAAGAGCCAAGTCATCAGCAAAATCCAGATCATCCAACTGCTTAGTCAGAGTCCACTGGATTCCATTTCTGTTGTGTGTTGCAGATGATCTCATAACCTGTCAAGTAGGTTTTGATCATTAAATTGCCTATAGCGTCTTCCTATTCTTTCACCCGAATTCTTTAAGTTTGTTATCTCTCACGAATTCCTTTTTCCTGTATATTTTGCATCCATTCGTTTGCGAAATATATTTTCATCATATTCGCAAACTTTACCTGTTTCTTTCTCAGACTGGGATACGTAATTCTATTACATAGATGTCAGGCAGACGAGAAGTGTTATAATGCAATCCGTCATACCGGAGAGCCGACAGCTGTCTGCAGTTTCCCCGGGGACAGTGTTTTCTACGGCTGAGTTCTGGGCCGGTAGTGTGAAAATTCACTCCACGGGACATGGCAAGCAGACCGAGTGTCTGCATTTTTCAGTAAACCGCGAGCGTTTCGTCAAATAGCTCCGGTGAAAGCGTGAAAATCGCCCATGCCTGGTAGACGGTTGTCTGAGATTTGCAACTGTCACGCGCAGTTCTCGGTCACTGGTGGCAGTTACGTCACGCGTTAAGCTGACGTAGGTGTTTTACACGTAAAAGGGGAGATGATTTGGTCTGCTAGAGGTTAACAGCATAAGATTAATAGGTGAATACGTTTAATATAATGTAAATAATTGTTAGTTAGTGTACGCGATACACACGATTGATTATGACGTGTATGCGTTGGTATGTCACGCACCGTGACTAGGTTACCAGACCCTTTTCTTAGATGACCGTCAAACGGATAAGACGTGTCCTATAATCCTTCCAGTGGTAGGCATGATATTGCCGCACATATGTTATTGCAGTACGGACATGGGTCAGTCCGATATTCTTATGAAGAGAGGAATGTATCGAGGTTAGTAATTTTAACTAAAGTCAAGGAAGGATGAAATTATGGTCCACATTCGTTTTATATCGCCAGACGTCTAATCTCATTGTCGGCCGTTGGATGTCCCAACCGCGCGTACATATAGTTACGACGTTCTGACTATAGTGTTGCATATTATTGGACCAGGACTATAATGCATGGATAGCATTTATGATGTATGATTCAATTCTAATATATAATGTTTTCATAATCAACCTCCATGGACTGTCTACTGTTTGAAATGTATATTAAAAATTGTGTGGACTCGAGAAGAGACTTATCACGTTCATTGAAGTTACAAATTCAACAATTATGATACTGAGTTCAAACCTTGTGACAGACAGAAAGTATTAACTCACATTCGCGTAACTATTCCAACAATAGCACGATCAAGAATTAATGAATCAAATGACCAGAACTAAGAAGCTTATTGAATCAATGAGAACGGTGGCTTTCCACAACGACCACTGAAATAGAAGACGGGGCCGCAACAACAATAAAAGAAGTGAATCGTATAAAGCCCCGCAACAAAGTGGTTGCCATTGCTGGGGAACGAAGGAAGAAAGAAATTTTTCTTGTTTACATACTTTCACGGACTGTTTACGATTACAAGAAAACGTTCAAGTCACATGATTCCGAACATGACGTGGCTTGTGTAACTATGCAAAAATCAGTGACGTCACAATATTCCGTGTACAAGCCAACGATCGAAGGACGATGCCAGCTCACCTAATGTTTCATTCAAGAATACAACTTCTCAGTAGATCATAGGATTGAAAAGACATTATTTACCAACAAGGAGCAAACAGTCCTATCCTCTAGTCTAGGCCGTTGGTGAAGATCGCATCGGACGACGGGTTAAAAGATAAGTCTCAGTTCGTGACTGTTGTCATTCATAAGAAACATCACTGAGTCTAATTCACATTTTGCAGGCATGTCCGTTCTATATATTTTATATGCACGTTATATTTGTTTTCATTGTTTGTGCTGTGCCTAATTTGTGGGAGGTTGGAGTGGAGATTCAGAATGAATAAATTATGGCTCTACGGATTGCCGATATTCATTCTGAACGGTCTTTAGGGTAGTGAATTAAATCGCATTTCGCGGAGAACGCGTCGATGACATTCCGGGGCTTGTTTCGTTCGGGACTGCATTTAATTCACAGTATATGTTAGATGTCTAGTTTGGTGAAATAATCGGTGTATTTTATCGTATTCAGTTTAAATTCTATTTAGTTTGGTAACAATGTTAGTAATCTATCTTGTTCTTTCTGATCTTGCTATTATTCAGTTCATTTTTTTTTTGTATAACCGTCAATGAGTCCATGTTTGCGTCATTAATTTTTGTGTACGCAGATTTAACTCTATATTCAGTTAACCTTCACCCTACTCTATATTTCCGGTTTGCAGATTTGGTTTCATAATATCAATTTTTATTGTAGAAACGTCTTGTTTCGTGATAATATGGTTTGTTTATCCTTGGTTTACCCATCGTATCGTATGTCCTCATTTCATCTGTTCATGATTTAACACTAATAATATAATTTCTTGCTTAATAAGAGTGTATATGAATATAATTAAAATTTAATGACTTTTAAGGAGAATTAGGGACTTTGCACCAATTTGCAGTGGTAGTCCAAAAAAATGGGCGATGCACTTTATAGCTCATGATTAAGGCATAATATAATAATAATATATATTTATAAAATAATTTGACTTTTTAGTCTGTCCTGCATATAAAGGACATAGTGTATATTATTTGGTACATTTTTTCCATTACTAAATGATTTACTTAGCACATATCACTGACTGAATGATATAATACTTGAGGAATAATACTATTTATTATTAGGTGCATGATAGTAATTCAGCACCCGAAATAGATAAATATCATAACTATTTATGATATATTAACGAGTATATATGTAATATTTTCCCAACATAGTATGTCTATGTATGGAATCTACAAATAATAGTTAGATAATATTACAATTAATTAAATTGAACATTCCCAGATTAAGTTCAATAATATTATGATTGTTTATATCGACTATTCATAAATTGAATAAGTATAATAATTACTTAAAATTTATTGGTGATTATTACATAACCATTACGTACAATATTAACGTCAAGATGCTTAACTTAGACTATTTTATTAAAAATGGTAAAGATTTTGGGAAAAAAGGAGAACTTCTCGAGGCTTATGCATTGGCTGAATTTGCAAAATATAAGGCAGAAGAGGAGGAAAAGAAAGCCATTGCTAAAGCAGAGATGGAAGAACTTGAAAGAAAACAGGCGGAAAAGAAAGCCATTGCTAAGCAGAGATGGAAGAACTTGAAAGAAAACAGGCGGAAAAGAAGGCAGAATTAAGACAAGAAGAAGAAAGAAAGATAGCAAGAGATGAAATCCTACGGATTGAAGAAGAGAATAAATTGAAACGACAAGAAATCATACTGCAGCAAGAAATGGAATTGCAACGACTTAAATTAGAAACAGCAAAACTTAATTCACAGGGCGCTGCAGCAACCCAAAATGATACTGCTCAATCTGGATCTTCATCCACACGACTTAAAGGTAATTATTACTTTAAGCTGCCTCCATTCAAGTTACACGTAGATGACCTTTCATCGTGGCTCGCGCGCTTTGAGGACATATGTAAGGTGAATAACCTTGACAAAGCGGCATGGGCACTGAAACTTAAGGAATTTCTAGATGGCGAACCTGCAAGTGCAGCACAAAATATAGATCCAACACTATCAACAGACTATGAGGCCATTAAGACGTTGTTACTACGTCGTTTCCACTTGAACGAAGAGGCATGTAGATTGCGTTTTAAAAGTTTGTTGCCAGATAACAATAGAGATTTCACAGGTTTTATTGCTAACATACGCAATACTTTTAACAGATGGGTTGAACTGGCAGGTGTCAACAAATCCTACGACAAGTTAGTCGATTTGTTATTGAGGGATAAAGTATTATCGTCTGTCAGCCCACCATTCTTTGCTTATCTGCAAGAAAGAAAACCAGAATCTATTGATGAGTTAGAAAAAATTTCTTTAAATTACTGCACAGCTCATCCGAATGCTAATATTTCTGGCACATTGATAAGAGAACCACTTCCTGTAGCCTCCAATATGGCATATCATAATCATAACAAACCTAGAACACACAGTGTAGACAGGGGTAGGTTCAAAGGAAACTATGACATTAATTTTCATAAGGGACAGAATAACTTTAACAATAACTTTAATAGAGGACGACAACAAACCAGAAACTATTCACCTCAGTCAAGAAATAACAGTAATCCACGTAACTCAAGTTATAATCGATCATATAACTATAATAATGATTACAAGTGGAACAATAGCGATAATTATAACTCGAGACATCGAGATAACAGTTACAATAGAGGACAACGGGATAATTCATCTAATTATTCTCGTCATCGTTCTCATTCTCGTAGATCGACAACTTATAACCATAATACAGGGGCAGCTGTTACTACTGCTACAACCCCTAGGGTTCAGAGTTCAACTACTGATAACAAAATACAGTCATCGTCTACTTGTTTTGCAATGAATTATAACGTGGCAAATAGTTGCCCAACATGTAATCTTATATTTCAGAAAGCAAAAGAGACAGTTCTGAACTGCGGTCATATTCTACCAGAAGTCAGTCTAGCAGTCAATGACGGAACAGGATCACTGATCTTCAACAGAGGAAAAGTTAATGGATCCATCGTCTCAGTCTTAAGAGATTCGGGATCGACCACGATCGGAATCCGTCAGACACTTGTTCATCCAAATTGTGCAACTGGAGAACATGTCAGGTGCATGACTTTTGGGGGAACCATAGAATATTATCCAACAGCTATTATTTACATTGACACACCTTTCTTCACAGGCAATGTTAAAGCATGCATGTTAAGAAACCCAATTGCCGACCTTATGGTGGGATGCATACACGGGAGTAAAGATTGCACACCAGATGAGATTATTCAATGGGAAAAAAAATAATCTATACATCGGAAATGCAGCAATAACCAGAGCACATACAAAACAATTAGAGACTATAGACACGGAAAACAAGGAAACAAATGATCATGAAAATATCGAGATTCATTCTGCTATTGACCGAGTATCATTTGCTGCAAAACAGAGGGAAGACAGGTCACTAACAAAATTTTTTACGCTGGTCAACAAAGATGACAATCTTTCTAGGAACATAAATTATAGTCAGTGGTTTAGTATTAAAAATGACATTTTATTAAGATGTTTTATGGATAAAACTCAGATAAGACAACAAGTCATGGTACCTTTTGCTTTTAGGCGGTACATACTTCAACATGCACATGATTCTAAGTGTGCAGGTCACATGGGTTATACTCGTACACGTTCACGAGTATTATCTTCTTTTTTTTGGCCGGGAGTATCACGAGATATTTCACAGTACGTACGCTCCTGTACGATATGCCAAGAAGTGAAAGCACGGGGAGCCTTTCACACGGCGCCTATTCAGGCTTGTGATATATCGGTGAGACCTTTCGACAAAATGGCCATTGATATCATTGGCCCACTTTTACCATCAGCCAGAGGACATAGGTTTATTCTCACTTGCATCGATTTATGCACACGATGGCCAGAAGCCATCCCATTAAAAAAACAACCACCACAACAGATGTAGCTGATGCACTACACTTGATCTTTTCTAGAGTAGGTTTTCCTAGAAAACTTTTGTCAGATCATGGTTCTCAATTTATATCTGAGACTATGACGGAGGTAATGAAGACTTGGCAAATAGATAGAAACCTCAGCAGCATTTATCACCCAATGAGTAATGGTGCTGTAGAAAGACTTAACCGTACACTCAAACAAATGCTACATAAAGTTACAGTTAACCATCCACAGGACTGGGACAGAGTGCTACCAGCGGTGTTATTCGCTTATCGAGAGGTGCCAAATGAACAAACTGGCTTCTCTCCGTTTCATTTAGTCTTTGGCGCTCCTCCAAGAGGTCCTATGGGACTGATAAAAGATTTATTAATCGATTCTGAGATGACTCAGGACACTCAGTCATCCTATGAATATGTAATTAATCTCCGGAATAACATTATTGATGCCTGTCAAATGGCAACAGCTTCATCTGAGGCTGCGAAAGAGAAAGCTAGAACTTTCCAAAACAGTAATAGACGATTACGTCAATTATTTCCAGGAGATCAAGCTTATGTGTTATTGCCACATAACAATAATAGACTACTAATCTCGTGGAATGGTCCTTACCAGGTTATCAATAAGATTTCTGATGTTGATTATGTCCTGGACATTAAGGGACATCACAAAATATTTCACATAAATATGCTCAAGCAATTTCATACTCGACCTGAACATCTACAAGCTATTTTTCATGAATTAGATGACACTTTCAGACCTACATGTCACTATTCTAATTTATCCGTTATCCAGGAAGAAGAATCTTCTTTTCCTGAGGTACAGTTAGCTTTACCTGTACCTGTAGTACAATCTAGCGAATCTTGGCGGGACGTAACCATCTCTTCGTCGGTTACACCGCAACAGCATCAAAAGATTGCTGATCTGCTACAATCTTATCCAGATGTGTTGACCGATGTTCCAGGTCGCACATCAGTCATTAATCATGACATCACTCTTAACGAGGATACTCCAATTCGGGTACATCCTTATTCTGTTCCTATACACTTTCTTACTAAAACTACTAAGGAACTTGAACAGATGTTATCTTTAGGAATTATCGAAACTAGTAATTCCCCATTTTCTTCTCCATTAGTTATTGTCCGAAAGAAGGACAATAACATTAGACTATGCGTCGACTATAGAAAATTAAATGCACAAACGATAGTTGATAGCGAACCACATCCACTTCTCGATGACTTACTGCCACGTCTATCGACAGCAACTATATTTACTAAGATAGACTTAACTAAAGGTTATTGGCAGATACCACTAACCGAAAAAGCAAAATACTACACAGCGTTTTCAACTCCGCTAGGTCTATACCAGTGGAACGTGATGCCTTTTGGGCTGGTTAACGCTCCAGCTACCTTTGTTCGCATGATGCGACACATTTTTTCAGGTAGACCAGACATTATTACATATATAGATGACATATGCTTGTTTAGTTCATCTTTTGAGGAACATTTTTTGGGTCTTGGATACGTTTTTGATACCTTGAGAAGGTACAAGTTAACTGCTAAACCTACAAAATTACAGGTAGCATTTCATGAGATCACTTTTTTGGGTCACATTATTGGAGCTGGATATATCCGAACATTACCCAGTACAGTTTCAAAAATTTTAAACATTTCCGTTCCTCAAACGAAGAAACAAGTGAGAAGCTTGTTAGGTCTAGTCCAATATTACAGTAGATTCGTACCTAACTTGTCATCCATCACTGCTGTATTGTCCTCATTACTAAAGAAGAACATGCCAGTGAAAGTGACATGGACTGACGAATGTGACAGAATTTTTCGGCAAATAATTTCTATATTTTCAAATCCACCTATTTTGAGATTAATTGATGCTTCTAAAAAGTTCATTCTTCGTACAGATGCGAGTAACTACGGAATTGGCGCATGTTTGCTCCAATACCATGACGACATCCTCCATCCAAACTTGTACGTGTCACGAAAACTGAAACCACCAGAAGTGAAGTACTCTACGGTTGATCGCGAACTCTTAGCCGTCGTGTGGGCGATAACCAAACTAGAAAAATTCCTACTGGGAGCCCCTTTTGTAGTACAAACCGATCAAAGGGCCGTAGCATCACTACAACGAGCAAATCACAAGAGTCCAAAATTGACCAGATTTGCTATACTCCTCCAACCCTTCGAGTTTTCAATCGAGTACATCACAGGATCCGACAACATCTTGGCAGATACATTATCTCGAAATCCTAATGATGTCGATTCCTAATTTACGTTGTTTGTCGCAAAGACAATACTATGTACAGAGAAACTTAATCAAAGAACATAGCACCATCGTTGCTTTTTGACACATGAATGAACCATTTACTCAGCTGCTTTCTATAGGCAAATTATACGCAAAGTGACTGCAATCAATTGACACTATATTCGTCTTTACACCGGGACTTTCCTGGTTTACATTTGTCACAACATTGTTTCAAAACACTTCGGAGAAAATAAATGACATTCCAGTCGAACTAATTCGTTATATAACGTGATTCAGAATACTTGAACATTTTGTCTAATGGAAATTCAAGGATCAAGACTACGAATGGATCTTCATATCCAATGTTAATTACTTTAATTTATTCTTTAAAACTAATCCACATTAAAATGACAAGTGAGTTGAATTTTTAAAAAAATGAATGAAACTTAAAAAAATGAAAGAAAGAAAAGAAAACTCACATAATTCTTTGATTATATTCTTAGAATTACATGATTATATTGCATACTATTGTTTAAATTAGTTAGAAAGGTATTAATAACTTAATACTACACTTACTTGATGTTCAACACACATAACTTAGTTAAATTTATACATCATTTTTTTTTCTTTCTCTAATTTATTCTTTATTCGTTATTATGTCTTTCTTTAACAGATCCTCTCATTTTTCTTACATTAGATTTTCAACAACTTATTCTTATTCCATACCTAGTATAGTTATTTAGTTTAATTTTAACACTTTAAATTAGTCTGACATGACATTTTATCACGACATATTTTAAGTTAATTAATTATTTAATTAGAGATCGACATTACCATTCTCTTTTAGTTCTTATTACCATTTATATTTATTTATGATATAAATAATGAATATATTACATGACTATTGGTTAGTCGACATGACCACGACATTGGTTCTAGACAGAACGTCGTAGGCCATATGCCGCAATCTCGTTAAATTTTTTTTTTTGATATTGTTAACATATTGGTATTTTTTCAGATGGGTTTTTGTTAAAAAAAAAAAATCTATCTAATAGATTTTTTTTTCCCCCAGTGGACAGGGAATTGTTAAGGTATTTTATTGGCATGGTCTGCTAGAGGTTAACAGCATAAGATTAATAGGTGACTACGTTTAATATAATGTAAATAATTGTTAGTTAGTGTACGCGATACACACGATTGATTATGACGTGTATGCGTTGGTATGTCACGCACCGTGACTAGGTTACCAGACCCTTTTCTTAGATGACCGTCAAACGGATAAGACGTGTCCTATAATCCTTCCAGTGGTAGGCATGATATTGCCGCACATATGTTATTGCAGTACGGACATGGGTCAGTCCGATATTCTTATGAAGAGAGGAATGTATCGAGGTTAGTAATTTTAACTAAAGTCAAGGAAGGATGAAATTATGGTCCACATTCGTTTTATATCGCCAGACGTCTAATCTCATTGTCGGCCGTTGGATGTCCCAACCGCGCGTACATATAGTTACGACGTTCTGACTATAGTGTTGCATATTATTGGACCAGGACTATAATGCATGGATAGCATTTATGATGTATGATTCAATTCTAATATATAATGTTTTTCATAATCAACCTCCATGGACTGTCTACTGTTTGAAATGTATATTAAAAATTGTGTGGACTCGAGAAGAGACTTATCACGTTCATTGAAGTTACAAATTCAACAATTATGATACTGAGTTCAAACCTTGTGACAGACAGAAAGTATTAACTCACATTCGCGTAACTATTCCAACAATAGCACGATCAAGAATTAATGAATCAAATGACCAGAACTAAGAAGCTTATTGAATCAATGAGAACGGTGGCTTTCCACAACGACCACTGAAATAGAAGACGGGGTTGCAACAACAATAAAAGAAGTGAATCGTATAAAGCCCCGCAACACTGTATTATTTTCTAGTGACGTGTTTCAGTGGAAAGCAGAACAAATTATAATTTCTAGCATTAAACAACATGTAACTGTAATGAATTTAGTTAACTGCTAACTACTCAGTCAAGTATCTTTTTCTAAACTAACTGATAAATGCTAGATGCGACATCAGTGAATATTGACGGAATACGCAGATATTCCTAATTCCTGATGATCGATTTTAATATAACTTACTTTACGGGAAGTTTTAATGATAAGTCAAGCGGTACGCTTGCAGTTTTTAATGTAAGTTATAACAAATACATATTCTGTATATTATATTATATGTTGTTTTTCTTCATTCAGTGATTATTGGGGTGATCCCAACTGGCCAGCGTTTAGTAGCATGAGAGACATATTTGTGAGAAGCATAGACATTTCCTATCTTTAACCACGTGGGTTTTATTTTCAAGTAACACTGGTCTGACAGTGCATATGCCATCAGAGAGAGACAGTAATACGACTCCCACTAACGGTTTCTAAAGACTAGAAATATATATCGGGCTTTTGAGCCAGTTCATATTGCTCCACAAATTTAAATGTACATGCTGCCTGGCGGCGAGAATAGTTACAAGAATAACATTAACATTCCGACAGAGTTTTTGACTAGTATTGTGGTGACCAAATATAGTACCTTCCTGAAAGTAGACACCGATCTGACATTCCTTAAATTCTAGAAACCAAAGCTAATGACATTGTGCTCTGCTAACTTTCGTGCCTGGACAAATTTTATGTGACTTAATCAGACATTCGAAAAATTAGAACACCCAAGGAATCGTTCCCTGAGACAGAGAGTTCAGTACGTCTTTTGGAACTGGGGATTTCTTGGTCGATGACTGCATTTTCGGGTCTGTGTGAAGGTCCTAGAAATTTATTATGTTCCCAGAGGCAGCGAGCAAAGTTGTAAGTATAAATGGGAGCACATGGCCATGGCTGAATGAATGAGTGTACGCAGGTCAGAGTGTTATTTTACCGGTGTATATTGTCACCCATTTGCTGTCTTAACTTTTTTTAATCTGCAGAATTTGTTACAACTGCTAGAGTTTCTTTTTCTTAGGCTAAATCAGATTATCCAACTCTGTTCATACATTTACGAGAAAGAAAGAAACCTCTTAGACTCAACCCTATGTATCTATAACTCTTTGGGCCATCATCTGTTCTCTTAACGGGGCTGGGGGCTAAACCTAGAGTAAGATTCTAACGGGCTATCATCCTTGTAGCATTTTCTTGAATTTATTACTATTTGTATATGTTTTTCCTTGATGTATTTCTTTGGTGTTGTGAGAAGATTTTAAATGATAATTAAAATCTCTCTTGAACTTAATAATCGTGTTGGTCAGCTCGTTCTAAAATATATATATATATCATTGTTATAGTTTTCCCACGTCTGTGTGTTTAACTGTCGTCATGTATATGTGCGTGCCCGTGAGTAGATAGAGATTTATGTAATATATATCTGTGGTTTAGACTGTCTGACACTTTAAAAGCGGTCGTAGAAGATAGGTGAGAGAGAGAGAAGATTATCTCGATTCTCAAAGACAGCCTCTATATCACATTTTATCATCTCACGTGTGGAAATTCTATTGCTTTTCACCAGCTCTCACTGTATCTATCACTCATTCTAAGCTATTCAGAAGGGACCAACCCAAGTCTTAATTCCCCTATCGAAAATCTACGACATAACCCAATCTATTGCCAGCAAGAAAAGAAATGGAGACAAGAGGCATCCCTGTCGCACTCCTGTTCTTATCCCAAACGGTTCTGTAAGCTGTCCTTCGTGAAGAACTCTGCATGTCATGTCTTCATATGTTTTCTTTATTACATTAATGATCTTCAGGGGAACTCCATAATGCCTCAACAATTCCAAAGTGATTCTCTGTCTACACTGTCAAATGCCTTTTCGTAGTCCACAAATCCGATGTATAGTGGTGAATTCCATTCCAGACTTTGTTCAACTATTATTCTCAAAGTGGCTATCTGGTCTGTACATGATCTGTTTTGTCGAAAACCTGCTTGTTCATCTCTCAGTTTCTTGTCTATGGACTCTTTTAATCTCTCAAGGATAATCCTGTTTAATACTTTTCCTGGCACTGATAGTAACATTATTCCTCTATAATTTGTGCACTCTTGTAAATTTCCCTTCTTAGGCAACTTAACCAGATATCCTTCCTTCCATTCTGCTGGTATCTCTTCTTTTTCCCAGACTTTACCAAGTAATTTATATAACATCTCTGTAGCCGTGTCGATATCTGCTTTGATGGCTTCTGCTGGAATGCCATCAGGTCCAGACGCTTTTCCATCTCTTAGAAGCTTTATGGCTTTCTTTATTTCTTCCTTCGTTGGTCTTTCACCGTTAATTTGTAGCTCTTCTTCTGCTGGCTGGATGTCCGGCGGGTTTTGTGGAGCTGGTCTATTGAGAAGGTCCCCAAAATATTCTGTCCACCTCTTCATTTGCTCTTGTATATTGCTGAGCAGTTTCCCATTCTTGTCTTTTTGAGGCAACTTGTTTGCTTGTATTTCCCTGTTAGCTTCTTTGTGCTGCTATACAGTTCTCTCATATTTCCTTTGGCTGCAGCATCTTCTGCCTCTCTTGCCAACTCCTCAATATACTTCCTCTTGTCTCTTTTGATACTTCTTTTACTTCTTTGTTTGCTTCTGTGTCCACTTCTTGAGCCTTGGCTTTGGAACTTCTGGTTTTGCTTGTGTTTAACTCTGCTTTCTTGTTTTTTCTGTCTTTTATCTTATTGATGGTTTCTGTCGTTATCCATGCTTTTTGTTGTCTTTCCCTTTTCCCCAGTATTTCTTCACATGTCTCCTTCCATACAGTTTTGACCTGCTGCCAATAGTCTTCTGTATTCTCTACATCTTCCAGCTGTTGGAGCACTTGGAATTTGTCTCTTGTTTCCTGATTTCTTAGCTGTCCTACATTATACTGTTGTCTATAATTTTGCATTGTTGCATATCTCTTGAGTTTCATTTTTACTTTGGCTATCAGAAGATGGTGATCTGATGCCACATCTGCTCCTCTATATACCTTTACATCCTGCAATGATGATCTAAACTTCTTGTTTGTGCATATATGATCAATCTGATTTTCTCTTCTATGGTCTGGTGATATCCATGTTGCCTTGTGTATTCTCTTATGTGGAAACATGCTTCCTCCTATAGCCAGTTGATTTGAAGCACAGAAGTTTGCGAATAGTTCTCCATTTTCATTCATTACTCCTAGCCCATGTTTTCCCATGACTTCTTCAAATCCGTTGTTGACTGTACCTATCTTTGCATTCATGTCACCCATCAAAATTGTGATGTCTCTTCTTTTTACTTTATCCATAATTTCCTGTAGTTTAGTATAAAATGCTTCTTTCACAGACTCTTCTTTGTCATTAGTTGGTGCATAACATTGGATGACATTTACATGAATTTTCTTTTTAGCTGTTTTGAAAGTAGCTGTTATTATTCTGGGTCCAACAGCTTCCCATTCAATGAGTGCTTTCTGTGCTTCTTTAGATAACATAAGAGCTACCCCTTCACTGTGGTGTGAACTTTCGTCTTCATGTCCTGAGGACAGCACCAATTCACCTGTGATGAGTTTCTTCCTGTCTACCCCCTTCCACTTTGTTTCACACATTCCCAGAACCTCAATTTTGTATTCCCTCATTTCTGCTGCTACTTGCGCCACTTTCCCTTGTTCGTTTAATGTCAGAACATTCCAGGTGCCAAATCTGGAAGTTCTCCTAGATGAAAGAAGGTTAGTCAGCAACACAGACTCCTTTCGGCTTTCTCTGTGTTGCATCATACGCCTCCCCATGAGAGGACCTTCCCCTGTCTTGGATGGCTGTGTTTTATTTTCTTTATTTGACTTGTCCATATTTGTTGAAGTTTTTTGTGGTTTAAATTTTTTACAGGATGGGGTAACCGGCCCCATGTCCAACCCTCCTTAGTCGCTTTCTATGACATGCTTGGCAGGGGACAGTGTTACTATTCTTTGCTCCCCTTTCGGGCCCCGGTAACACACGGGTGGTCTTTGTACATGACTTGATATTATTAACTTAAAATGTTTCCTTTGTCAAGGAAAGTGTTAAACTATAGTTTGAAGTTTATTTGACCATGAATGGGGTAACAAACCAATTAAGAACGTTAACTAATTGTGTAGTTACCATGCTGAATCTGAATGAATTAAAATGTTTAGTTAGGGAAAGAGAGAGTATATCAGAGGGTGATGTAGGCCGCATTTATATTGTTCCAGGGTTTCATCCACGACTAGAAGTGAGCCCAGGTCAACTGAGATCTGTACAATTCTGCATCTAAAGAAGTGAGGCAGTATCAATTGTGTGCCTCCTTGTTATTTCAAGATCAGAAGCCTGACTTGTTATTGGAAGCTGGTGGGGTGACTATACTTCATCCTGCACATCAGAAGCCACAAAGTTAAGCCAGTTCTGCAGGCATTTGATATATCAACCCAAAAATTACTCTCATTTCCCAAGTGTTTAATAAATATTCAGATTGTGATGAACTTAGACGTTCTTCCTAACAGTACCCATTCATAGGAGCTATAGTACAGTGACATTGTCCCAGATTGACACATGTAATTAAATTTGTGAACAATAATATATACAGTTATAAATTGAATCATTTTGATGTAAATATTTTGATTGATCATTTTGAATTTCAATTCCAGTATACACAAAATTGTGATACTGGAACAATAAATTGTAAAAAATTAATTCACATTTAAACTCAACTCTGGGTGTTGTTAAATACTTTTCATAGAGTTCTTAGTTGTATTTGTTGTCATATTATTACAACACACCTTACATTACCCTAGACATTATACATAGCTATCAGACATACTAGTCAAGAATAAGTCTGAATGAGATCATAAGGTGGTAGCAGAAAGGCACTCTGAAAACTCACCCTAATAATTGTTAGATTCAGGGGCCTTCACAGCTGACCTCATTCAGTACAATAGAAATACATAACAACAACAAGTCATAACATCTAAATCCACCACAATCAGCCAGTAGCCGATCAATACATCACAGTTCTGCACAGACTTATTAAAGACACACAACCACTAACCTTAACCGTATCCCTATTTTGAGCAGGCTATATGTTAAGTAAAACAAGAAAATACCAACTTACCATACAAACTCTTCAAATCCATATAAAGCCATAATTGACGCGCTTCCATTCAACTAACTCATATTTCTTTTACACTGGATATTCATAAAGATCCATAATGAAACCCTCACAGTTACTTTAATCACTCTAAGCGACACTGCTGACGTATCTCGCTGATATTTTTGTCACCTTAAGCAACATCTCCGACATATCAATAGCCATTTGGGAGGCTTCGCCAACTCTTATCTACTTTTCTTTGTTAGAGTCTTAGTCTTAGGGTTAAGCCTTGAATTCTGAGATACAAAAACAGCTGCTAATGATAACCTTAACTCTGTTTTGAGCTTTTTAAAAAATAATAAGATGTAAAGAACATGGAAGCTGTACATCATATCATAATAATAATAGCCTACCAAGCTAATTGCACAACTTAACAATCGCGAGTTGGGTGACAAGATCATAAGTGTACAGTTAAGTGTGTTTCAATCAATTTATGTCTAGACCTTTTTCTTACCATTTTAATAAACTTCTGTGAATTCTCAGCCATTGTTAATTTTTAAAATTAAACATTATGTAGAAAATTAAGTGATATCATTGAGCAAATTTATCATCATAATGATCGTTATTCCAGTCCACGTGGTTTCTAGGGGTCTCTGGGAAGAAGTTAGAACAGAACTGCTCTCTCCAGCATGAGAGGTGATGAACACAAACTGTCACAGAAACCACCACTAGTGCAAGATTACATCAGTGCTTTGGCTTTTTGCAAGAGGAACTACTTCTTCTTTAACTCCTTTTGGGGTGTAAACTAAAAGGAGAACTTTGAAACTAAATGACCCTTCTGTGTATTTCATCAAACCGTTACCACTTCTATCTTTTTATGTAGGTCCTTCTTTCCTGTCTCTTCCCCCCCCCCGGCCAAATAACATATTTGAGGAATCTACCAATTTAGGTTAAGGGCTGCCCTGCTTCAAATCCCATTTTACAGTGTGCTTTGTCGCCATACAACAATTAAATTTTAAGAAAAAAATATAGGCCTATTTATCAAGTGAATTGGGGGATGACGTTGACAAGATAGCGAGCGTACAGTAAAGTGACATTCGACCCAGAAATGCTAGTGATAGTTACGTCAAAACTGCAACAACAACAGCAAACACAAACGCACAAAGCGCTTTGCCATAGCTTCTTACTACTAGGCCCTAACTACAATGGGGCCACATGCTCAATTACAATGCCAAAAAAGGGGAGCCAGAAGATGATGGAAATATTCTGATTATTTGTAAGTTAGGGCCTAGGCTCAGTACAGCACAAGCACAAAATTAGGATTATATCAGAGCTGTGTGCTTTCTGTGCTTCTCTATGGCGCGGAGAGTTGAAGAGTTACAGAGAAGGAAATGTCGAAATTGTCCTCTTTTCACACAACATGCCTAAGAAAAATTCTCCGAATCTTTTGGCCGAATATCATCACCAACCAAGATCTGCTTACTCGGAGCAAGCAAGAGGACATGCACACCATCATAGCTGGCAGACGCTGGAGCTGGGTTGGCCATGTCCTCAGAAGAGACCCCGATGCCATCACAAGAACAGCTATGCTATGGACCCCCTGAAGGAAAACGAAAGAGAGGCCGACCAAAAACAACTTGGCGGAGGACTGTGGAGGCTGAGATGCAAAGAATGAACCAGAGTTGGGGCACTGTACGAAGGATGGCCGCCGACCGAGCAAAGTGGAATCAATTTGTTGTTGCCCTACAAGACGCCACCAGGCGTAATGGCCACTGACTGCTGTGACGGTCGGCGGCTAAGGATCAAAGAAGAAGAAGGGCCTAGGCTAGGCCTATATAAAAACAAAATCATTGTACACTCAACTTACCTTGGAATTGACGTCGGGACCTTCTTTATAACCTATCTTCTGTTTGAATTGTTTTATAAATGCTGGTTCTTCATTGCCGACAAACTGTACACCATGTTTCGGCATTTCTTAAACGATTACACCCTATGAATGGATGAAAGATACGCCCTAATGTACGCTGACACTTTTAAATGCAATACGCAAGTGAATGAAAGATACGCACTAATATACGCTGGCAGTGGATTGTTGCTGATGAGCAGGGTTGCCACTCAAGTTCTAAAAATAAACCAAGATTTTCTTTAAAAAACCCAGAAATACCCAGATTATTTTATGCCTCAAATACACGGGATAGACAATGCTTACACAATCTTTCAGTGCAACTTTAGCACAAATAAGCTGTGTGCTACCAATTTTTATTTATTTCTTCATGTTTATTTTACTTTTATTACAAAAAATTCACAATTATATAAAAATGATTTTATTAACACCCCAATATATGAACTCTTGAAAATGAGATATTTTAACAGTACCATACGTACAGTATTTACATTAACAAAATGTTCCTCAAATCAAATATAAAATGTTAGTTGTAACTTGTTACTGATGAAAATTGTCACTTGTCAGCGACTCAGCATCCATGTCGAGAACTTCTCCTTCGTCAAGATCATATGCATGAATTGACTACGTGGAATCTTGATTGTGGAGTTCCAAAATCTTTGCATATCTCTGCCGACAACGTCCTTCACGCACATCATCATTCATGCTTTTACTAGGATTCAACTTATTACAAACTCCACCTTTGGCAACTGCTTGCTTGGCTAGTATTCGATTAAAAACTGTTTCACACAAAAACTTATTGGTTCGTTTAGTTTTAGCTAAGTTAACATTCTAAAACACTCTTTCGACGCATGCTGAGGAGCGAGGTAGTACCATAACTGAGTATTGTAGATGACAGCCATTAACAGAATAACAGGAAATAGACTGCTGATGTAAACGAGTAAAAAAACAACGTCATTGATGTGTTTAAAAACAAGAATTAAATTTAAGTGGAGTAAAAAATAGGCAGGATAATTATACAGAGAATTTCAAAGGCAGTAGATCACAAACTGAGGAAAGAACAAGCAGGATTTAGAAAGAACAGGAGATGTGTAGATCATATATTCACTCTCAGGAACATTATAGAGCAGTGCTCAGAATGGCAAAGACAGCTTTACATTAATTTCGTTGATTTTGAAAAGGCTTTTGACAGCATACATAGGGACAGTTTATGGAAAATACTGAGGGCTTATGGAATTCCAAGCTGCATAGTGTCAATCATAAAAAGCCTCTATGCAAACTTTACGTGCAGTGTTGGGCAGAGCAGCCTAACCTTTGAGGTGAAGACAGGAGTACGACAGGGATGCCCCTTATCAACCACTCTATTTTTAACAGTCATAGACTGGGTGATGCGCCAGACAACAGAGGGCAGTCAAAGAGGAATAAGATGGACAACATTTTCTACATTGGAAGATCTGGAATATGCAGATGACATTGCACTACTAGCACATTCACATCAACACATCCAGGAAAAAACGGATAGACTTAATAAGTTTAGCCAGCAGGTGGGCTTGAACATCAATTTAAAGAAGTCTGAGGTCATGACGCTCAATGTGAGCAACCCTGAGCCCATATCAGTAAGGAATAAGCAATTGGTACAGACAGATACCTTCACATACCTAGGAAGCATAGTAACACCAGACGGCGGGGCAGGCAAAGACATCAACATCAGAATGAATAAGGCAAGAACAGCCTTCTTTAGCCTAAACAACATCTGGAAGTCCTCCCAAGACAGCACAAGCACAAAATTAAGATTATATCAGAGCTGTGTGCTTTCTGTGCTTCTCTATGGTGCGGAATGCTGGAGAGTTACAGAGAAGGAAATGTCGAAATTGTCCTCTTTTCACACAACATGCCTAAGAAAAATTCACCGAATCTTTTGGCCGAATACCATCACTAACCAAGATCTGCTTACTCGTAGCAAGCAAGAGGACATGCACACCATCATAGCTGACAGACGCTGGAACTGGGTTGGTCATGTCCTCAGAAGAGACCCCGATGCCATCACAAGAACAGCTATGCTTTTGACCCCTGAAGGAAAACGAAAAAGAGGCCGACCAAAAACAACCTGGCGGAGGACTGTGGAGGCTGAGATGCAAAGAATGAACCAGAGTTGGGGCACTGTACGAAGGATGGCCACCGACCGAGCAAAGTGGAATCAATTTGTTATTGCCCTACAAGACGCCACCAGGCGTGATGGCCACTGACTGCTTTGACGGTCGGCGGCTAAGGATCAAAGAAGAAAGAAGGAGTAAAAAATATATAGCACATAATTTTTTTACGTTAAATTATAATTTAAATATAATGTATAATGTTCAGTGCACAGAATATACATACATTGTAAATGCCAATTGTCAAATATACCCAGATTAATGCAGATTTTGAGAAAGAAAAAAAAAAACCCAGATACACAGACGAAAGCCAAAAAAACCCAGATCTAGTAAAAAATATCCAGCTGTGGCAACACTGTACCGTAGAGATCAGAGTTACTTACCTTGGCACTTGAATTCACCAAAAGAAATGTCTGTTTGCACGGTAAGAATAGTAACACCGTACGCCACCACGCTTAGAGAGAAGCGAAAAGAGAAGGTTGGGCATAGGGCAGGTTATCTTTCCCGTAGTAAATTTACACACACACGCGCGCGCGCGCGCATGCACACAAAACTCCAAGAGCACCAACATTTCAACTAAGGCAAATAATTCAGTTCGGCCATCCAAGACGGAAGAAGGTCGATCGGATAAAGCGACTTGGAGAAATCCGAAAGGATGGGCTGCAGACGTATGCCTACCTATTTTTCTACTAGGAACATCTCCAAAATATGTACTTGGAAAGTTCGCACGCTATAATCAGCAAGGGAAAGTCGCAAGGTGGCAGCAGACACGTTCACCTACTTTAAAAATTAACATACTTGGACTACGCGAAACAAGGTGGACGCAACAGAAAGAAAGAAATTGAACACTTAGCTGCAGACAACAGTTTAATGTGGGATATCTCAGAAACCAAGAAACAAAAGGAAAATTTGATGTTACACTATTCATTAAGTAAGCAATGGCTTCAACACCTAACACGAAGCAAATACAGAAGACAAAGAAAAGCGACGCCGACAAGAGTCATGCCTATCGTACTCCAGTTCTTATCCCAAACGGTTCTATCAGTTGTCCTTCGTAAAGAACTCAGCAAGTCACGTCTTGGTATGTTTTCTTTAAGTTGATATCTTCAAGAGGAATTCATAATGCCTAATTACTTTCCAGAGTGATTCCTGTTTACACTGTAAATAGTCCACAAAAACCAATAGAATGAGTTATTTCCATTCCAGACTTTGTTCAACTATTTTTCTCAGTGTGGTTATCTGGTCTACACAGGATCTATTTTGTCGAAACCTTGCTTGTTTATATCTATCAATCAATCAATCAATCAATCAATACCCTTTAGCTCCTCAAGGAGCATAGGCCTTCAACAAACACACGTAAAGTCCTCCTGTCCTGTACCATCCGCTCAAGTTCTTTCTATGTTTTCCTCGTCATTTTCACCTCAGTATCCAGTTCTCTTCTCCATGTGTTTTTTGGTCTACCTCTGCCTCTCTTGTTCATATCTATTCTTCTTCTACTTTGATCCATAACCGCCAACCGTCAAAGCAGTCAGTGGCCATCATGCCTGGTGGCGTCTTGTAGGGCAGCACCAAATTGATTCCACTTTGCTCGGTCGGCGGCCATCCTTCGTACAGTGCCCCAACTCTGGTTCTTTGCGGTCAGGGCATCCGTTTTCATGCCAATGGCTTCCTTTCGGCTTTCACCACTAGCAATCATACGAGCCTGAGACTTAGGAGGTCCGTCCCGCATCAATGTTTTTCCATTTGTTGCCGTTTCCGTAACATGTGCGATTTTTTACATAGACAGGAGTGTCGGCCCTGTTGTTGCAGACTTTTCTTCTGGGGCTAATAATATATTTCGTTTCATGCAGTTAATTCATCTGTTCTGTCTATCACTGAGTATCGTTTTCTTTGCTGCAACCGGATTCATTTTTGTTATTTTTGATAGTTGAGTATTAACGTTCATTTCATTAAACTTCATATATATTTGACTGTCAGTGTTTTCTAGTATTTCAATTCTTAGTGTCTTGACAGAGTGTTGGATTCTTTTGATTGAAGGTCAACGGTCAAAAGTCGTATAATATAACTGGAACTTTCAAAAGGACTTCAGTGAACAAGTCTCGTTCGGACGACTACAACATTTTAATAAACATTCATCGTTTCATCAATGAGTTCTAGACAATCATATTTTTCACCTTAAAGACACTTGCTATCACAGTTCAGAGTCTATATATCTTTAGCAGACATTGCACGTCTGTCGTGTAACCGTTTTAAATATCGTTCATGTCTTTTAACCACATCTATCTACTAAGCATTTGGCATGATTATCATTTACGCAGTATTAATATTTCTGCTACAGTTTCATTAGGGTCTCTGCTTAATATACACATTGAAACTCTGTCCATATTATTAATTCAGTTTGGCATTATTAGCCGGGCTCTATCAGCCGTTACAACTTATCTACGCGTTCGTACTGGACGAATATCGCGTCTCATAATTACTGCGTTTTAAATAATACCGTCTTACATAATTCGGGACTCGATGGTCCTTAAACACATTATTATTTTATTGGCTTTACAAGCACTATATTAACGGTTATACATAATCCTTAGTGGTTGTACCACACCAATCTGAAAACACTGTTATTCGCCCGAAGGCTACACAAAGACTCTTCGTTACTAGCCTAACGCGTCATACCACGTTATACGCGAACCTTATTACTCTATTCAGTGGAAGTGTTACATGGTGCGACCATCCGAATCAAGTTCGAACCAAAATGCTCGCAAACCATGCAACACTCCTCAACATCTGTGCTAAAACCCCCAACCTGGAGGACCAGGATACTAGCATTTGTCTGACTCCTATCCACGCAGACCAGTCCAGCTTGGTTGAACTTACCAGGAATAAAACTCCCACTGGCATACTCTGGGAATTGTCAGGGTACACAAGCTGCCATACCGCTACAGGGTATAGGTACCATTGATGACAGTGTTCATATCTATGAACTGTTTTAATCTCTAAGATGATCCTGTTTAACATTTTTTTCCCTGGGACTAATAGTAACATCATACCTCTATAATTTGTGCACTCTCGTAAATTTCTCTTCTTAAGCAACTTGATCAGATATCCTTCTTTCCATACTGCTGGTATTTCTTTTCTCTCTCAGACTTTATCTAGTAGTTCTTATAATATCCATGTAGAGATGTCAATATCTGCTTTGATGGTTTCTGCTGGAATGCCATATGGATCAGAAGCTTTCCATCTTATAAAAGCTTCATGGCTTTACTTATTTCTCCTTTATTGGGTTTTCACAGTTGGCTTGTAGTTCTCTTCTGCTGGCTGGATGTCTGGAGGATTTTGAGGAGCTTGTCATTTGAGTTTCTCACAACGTTCTGTCCACCTTTTTATTTTCTCATGTTTATGTCTAAGCAACGTTGGAGAATGTTTGAACATCTTTAAAGAGGCCTTTTGCTTGCTTGTATTTCCCTTTAGTTTCTTTGTGCAGGTCGCTCATTTTTCTTGGAAGGCTCAGTTGGATTATTTTCTTTAGTTGACTTGTCCATATTGTGTGTTGAAGTTTTTGTAGTTTAATATTTCTATAGGATGGGCTAGTCCCAGGGCCTGATTTAGACATGGTGAGGTCCTAAGCTTTACAAAAAGCCGAAACAGGAATGAAAAGGCCATCAAAAGGGAGTGTTGTTGTTGTTGTTTAACTAGTGCTGCCGAGCTTCTGGCTCTTTTTGCAGCCAATACCAGTTTCACGAGTCCTTGGCATTATTTACACTGTACACCTAGGCTTTTCCTGTGGCTTTTCTGCCATTCTGAAACGTGCTGCGCTGAAGTCACGAGCTCCATTTTCTCCAGCTAGGCTGGCATTTTGGCATTTAAAGGATCATCACATCTGTTCCAAAACTAGGAGTAAGAAGTGTGTGGCTGTGACATATTATGATAATAGCTTTCATATATCTATTTCATCATCTACATTTTTCTTTCACCTACGCACGTTTGTTAACATAAAAACCCTCATACACTCAGAGATCTGTCTCTTTTTCTAATTTAGCACGCATATTTTATTGCTGTTCGCTATTTCCTTTGATGAAGGTTTACCAGCAGACCTAATTAGCTAAAGCTGAGCCGGTTACCTGTAATTTTTAACGCCAGCGATTGAAAAGCGTTTTAATAGGATCAGACAGAGGGAGACGTAACAGAGGAAGGTGGCGATAAGTTTAAACGTATTTTTCGTTAGACAGTGATCAGGGGAAATAATTTGAGTAGATAATTTTGAACCAAGGGCAGACAATTTCTATTACCTTCCCCTGAATCGATCGTTTGAAAGGTAATTAAACACGGCGAATCGCCAGATCAAAGGACGGGCTTCGCTCGATTTCGCTCGATGGCCAGGGTCTGTGAGCGGTAAATGGCGTGAATATTTCGTCGGATTCGCAGATCGACCGAAGAAAAGACGAAATCTAAACGAAGGTGTTAAAAGTAATAAGTCTGAGTGAAGTTCTGGAAATTTAATATATATTCTCCAGCTTTTAAAATCCATTATTCAGTACTTCACAGATTCAGAAGACATCTAGCTTCGATTTCTAGAATCACTTGTATTAGTAGAGTTTCTTAGTTTTTCGTTGGAGATAGTCTTAGAAGTTTTGTGTGGAGGTAATTATATTTTCTAGTAGTTTGAGTGATTTACTAGAAAGGTCCGTCATTTATATTTCTCTAGGATTTACTGTAGTACATCGGCTAGCAGAATAAATAATAATTTCTAGCTAAACTCTTCCAGCTATAAAATAAATTTAATTAATTGCTAGTAATCAGTCAGAGAATATTTTAACCAACTAGTAAATGCACTGTTCATCATGAGTATTGACGAAATATGTATTTATTTCTAATTCATGATGATTAATCTTTTTTTTTTAAATGACTAGAATTTATTTAACGGAAGTTTTAAACGATAAGACAAGCTCTAAGCTTGTAGTTATAATTTAAGTTAAATAACCGAAGTAGATAAACTTATTATATTTTACGCGGGGTAAGGATAGGATTGAGAATATTATATTATGGTTAAGTATTTGTATTTTTTTCTCCTTTACACAGTATTGGGTCAAACCCTAAACCTTACCAGCGGCTTCCATATATATCTGAGAATAACCATACGAAAGAACATGTTTGTTCTTAATACCTGGGTCTTCAAGGTAAACCTGTCTGGCATCGTGTTTTGCACCCAGAAAGAGACAGAGTAACAACCCAAAGAACATTAAGAATAAATATTGTAACTGGGCCTATAGATCCAGATTATATTCTTTCCCAAATCTCATTTACATTCAGCCCGTAGTGGCGAAATCACAAACATTATCATGTCCCGACGATTGACCATTTTGGTATGACAAGGAATTCTTATACTGAGAGAAGTTACCGACCTGACATTCCTATGTACTGGAAATTTCAAGTTTCTGACACTGTGAGCACTGTTAAAAATTTCTTACCTGGACTAATTAAAGTGACATAAACAGTAATCCCAAATACAAGTAACAAAGCGAACGCCCCCCGGAGAAGTGGATTTAATCTGTCTTTGAGGAGCTGGGATTTTCTTTGCCAAAAGAACACTGGATTTGCTGCATCAAAAAGGGAGAATAACATACAGATGCATGGAAAAAGAAACACCATATACCAAAATTATAACCCATATGGGGTTGAACCAGGTATCTCATGCACAAATAAAAATTCAGTGGTTTGTGTAAGGTCCTAAAATGAACATCAACAATGTGTGAGAGAGAGATTTTAAGCGGGGTGGGGGGAGGGGATTGTGAACCTTACAAAGAAAAGTTCGTGTTCCTATCTCATGTGGTTCACGAATATATTTTAGTAGTAGTTAACTCGAGAGTTTACACTGGGAATGTGGAAAAATTACCTTTGATCCTGGGGACACCGGGATTTTAAATGCAGGCAGGAGAGGTCTGGACCAAAATTTCTCTAGTTTAAAAAAGAGGGCTCGTGGCTGCATCCGTGTATGATTTATTGAAACTGTTAGGGCTGAGGGGACCGTCGAGAACAAAGGCACCGAAGAGGCTTAGTGAATCTGCGGAAAAGGCATCATGCAGGCTGTGGAACAACCGCAACGGGCTATGGAACTCGGGACAGTAAACTCTAGCCCCACCTGCGGTACACGACACATTCGGAAATTGAAATTCCACAATACACTGAGTTTTTAGTTGTATTGGTGAAAGGACTTGAGCTTACAGGTAACCCGCGGTATATTACGAGGTATGTTAGGTGTCGGGTGAGGGTAGATTTCAGTTGCCAGTTCGCAATGGCTTCACGCTTCGTCGACTTCACGCTGGTGTGTCAGTGTCTGTCCCTAGTCGTGGTGTGCTGTGGAACGACTGCAATAATTTGTTTTCAAAATAAGGGTTACTTTTTAATTGCCTCCTGTGACGTGCGTCTAGTTTGACAAGTGAATTTTCCCTGATTTGATGGATGATTAAAGGGACTTTAGCTTTTCAGAACATTAGAACCCCTGAACATCAGTATTGTTGTAACTTTTCATCAACGAAGAGTAGCGGCTATGATCAAAGCAGTCAAAGACGATCCCCAGAACAGAGAAGCAGAAATTTAGCATCTCCGTGCGAACACTGAACCGTTCGCAAGATGGACACGAGCGGTCAGAAGAAAGCTTCTTGCAGACTTCGCACCTCTGTGGCAACCGGCAGACTTGCCCGAAAGACTATGGAACGGGAGAGACAGAGCGCTCAGCGTAGCGGATACGATCTGAGGAATCAGGAAACTCACCGCGAACGAGGCTAGTCTCGCAGAAATTTCACATCCTCGCGCGAGCAGCCTGAGACGAACGAAGATCGGAAGCCAGTCGGGCCATCGCGGTTAGTATGGCGGCTAAATAACTTCGACTTTTCCTGGGATCTGAAGAGGCGCGAAATTTTCACACGACCCATTTAACCTACATTCCCGTTAGATATATACAGAATCTGAAAAGGGCAACTTTATCATTCGTTCTGACAGCATTCTAAGATTCACTAGCATATAGTTAAATTCCTGCTAGATTTCATCTAAATTGTTGGCTATTGGAGTGAATTCTTTTCTGTGCAGACGGTAATTTATACTTTAGCTTCGAGTGATCAGTGATCTAGTTATTTCATTTTTATTTCACTGGATGGTGGTGTAAATTTAAACTTATTAAATAAACCCATTTTCAAAGTTCCAGTGCAAACTAAACGTTACATCTATAGGTTAATTTCCTAATACAATAGCCGCGTAAATTAATTTTGCAACTGTTAAGGGAATTGTGACTTTAATACAGTTTAGTTCTGTATAGATAGATGTGCTTTTAAAATTATTAACCTCACGGAGAGTTTTTTCTTGATTTATTAATTAAAGACGCGAGCGCAGAAAATAGTCTAACCGTAAATGTATCGCGCGTTAGATTTTAATATGATTTCATTGCATTTCATGTTTTTTCTATTTGTATCCAGAGTGATCTTTCGAAACTCGCATCCCAGCAATTAGGCAGCATTTAAGCAGCCATTACGCAGCAATAGAATATATATAGAGCTTTGCCGACCCAGTTCGATTACTCCAGTGACATATGAACTTTTTTAAAGCTAAACTTGTGGCGACCTGTTGCGGGTCTCGCTCCTCTGAATTTAACTGAGAACAAAGTCACCCAAGAAACACTTTTAAAATACTAATTCATAAAGTCGTTAAAACTGGAAGCAGAACAGTCGCCAGTAGCAATATTCTACTCATGCTCTCTTTTTGTGAAGAAGAACATAGATTTACCTGAACACTGTCTGTCAAGTATATTCAGTGGATTTTAACCCCCCTCCCCCCTCCCCCCCCCCCCCCCCCCCCGAAGAAGAACCTATCTCAGTGTTTTGTAGTTGTGACATTACGGCAAAAGAAAGTTATCTCCACCAGCTGTGCCCATCTTAGAAACCACAACATACCTCACACTTAGCCAAGTGCCTGTGCCATTCATTAGGAACTTTTTATAAAAAAAAAAAAAAACAACAGTAGCCTTTACGCTTCACCGTCTGGCGATTTTTTGAGACTATTAGCTACCAGCCCACCTCGATAAATCTGGGGCCTGACACAGAAGAAATAAAAAGACAATTTCCATTGTTCTACGGTATTATCTGCTGTTGTAAAATTTTTTGGAAATGCCAGCAATTACCAGTTTCCCCACCTGGTCGATTTGGTAATTCTATCTGGTGGTGTGAACACTGGGGTAAAAGCCCCAAAGTCGCTTTTTACCGAATGCGATTTAAGACATTCTTTTCCATTGTAACACACTACGGTATTATCTGCTGTTGTAAAATTCCTAGGAAGTGCCAGAATTCACCATTTGGTAAGTCTGTGTGTGTGCCTGTGGGCTGGCCAGCCAAGCGTGTTTTTGAATGAAAGGAGATTTAATCTTTTTTACCCTTATAATTAGTTCGACCTAGTATTAAGGTGTACTGTATTCATTGTACGGGATTTCTCCTAGCGGGATTGTTTAACTGTGTTCATTTCCCCCTCCCGTAAAATTTGTTGGATAAAGGAAAACGTTTGAGAAACCTAGCTTTTCCTCTACCCCCTTATCACTTTAACCCCTTGCCTCAGAGTAATAAATTTACCATTGGGTTAAATTGCCTATCTCTGATCATCATCATCACCCCCCCCCCTTTCCTTGTCTTTGGGACTGGGTCTTTTCTGTTAGTAAATACAAGCGGGAAAAGGTGTAAGGGGTACTTCATCTCAAAAACCCCCTCCCCCTTGTCATATTTGTATTCTGTAACCTTTGATTTCTGACTGTAAATTGATAATTATTTGTGACTTGATTTTTTATGATAATAAAAGTATTAAAACTTTATTAGCATTGGTGTCGGCTGGCCCAAATCAAACATTCCCCATATTTGTTATCGTAGTCTGTATTCATGTACGTTGTGCGTCAGAATCACCAAATCGGTGTGTGCGCCTGAGCGACTGGAACTGACAAACAATTGTTTGTTCAGAAGAGTGGTAGGAATAGTTTTTGAGAGACAAATATTGTCGTAATAAGAGACTGTCCTTACTCTTCCCAGCACTTGTGAATCTACTACTTGACTTTCCTAAATCCTTATTCCCACAGAGCCTTCACTATCATTCTACACTCTAAAGGGACCAATATCCATCAGAACTTTCTCAGAAAAAAATTACGACACCTCCGGCTGGCGGAATTGTGGATTTTAAAGCTGCAACCAAGATGGATTGGGTTTATTGTCTACACAAGACAACAGGAGGCGGAGACACTTGGGAGTCATGATCCAGGTGGGCCCGCCCCCTTAGAGTGTAAAGGAGAATAAGGGGCCGAAACACTTGATCGACGGGGGGACTACTTCTGATGATCAGATTGCCTCCTGTTGCATCGCTCTGTGTAGAGTTTCCTATCAAACTACTTGGCAAAGTCTGGGAGAGAGAGGAAATACCAGCAGAATGGAAGGAATGTTGTCTGGTCAAGTTGCCTAAGAAGTGGAATTTACCAGAGTGCACAAATTATAGAATAATGTTACTATCAGTGCTAAGAAAAGTATTAAACAGAATCATCCTTGAGAGATTAAAAGAGTTCATAGACAAGCAAGTGAGAGATGAACAAGCATGTTTTCGACAAAACAGATTCTGTACAGACCAGATAGCCACATTGAGAATAATAGTTGAACAAAGTCTGGAATGGAATTCACCGCTAAACATAGGATTCGTGGACTATGAATAGGCATTTGACAGTGTAGACAGAGAATCGCTTTGGAAATTGATGAGGCATTATGGAGTTCCCATGAAGATCATTAACTTAATAAGGAAGACATATGAAGACATGACATGCAGAGTTCTTCATGTATGACATCTTACAGAACCGTTTAGGATTAGAACGGAAGCGAGACAGGGATGCCTCTTGTCTCCATTTCTTTTCTTACTAGCAATAGATTGGGTTATGAAAACATCGACATCACACAACAGAAATGGAATCCAGTGGAATCTGACTAAACAGCTTGATGATCTGGATTTTGCAGATGACTTGGCTCTTCTGTCCCATAACAATAATCAGATGCAAGAGAAAATGAAAATTCTCGATGAGAGGTCACAACAAGTGGGCCTGAAAATATACAGGGAAAAGACAAAGATTATGAGAATACGTGCAAGAAATGATAACAAGGTTGAACTTGAAGAAACACCACTAAAGGATGTAGAATCGTACACATATCTTGGCAGTAATATATAGACAAAGTTGGAAGGACAGACAATGATATCAAAATAAGAATTCAAAAAAGCTAGAGGAGCTTTCATTGCATTGTGAAACACATGGAGAACAAGAGAAATCAAGTCCAATACGAAAATAAGAATCTTCAACTCAAATGTCAAGGCAGTCCTTGTTCTGGAATCCACAGGGAAAGAGAGGCAGAGGTAGACCAAAAAACACATGGAGAAGAGAACTGTAAACAGAGGTGAAAATGATGAGGAAAACATGGAAGGAACTTGAGCGAATGGCACAGGACAGGAAGACTTGGCATGTGTTTGTTGAAGTCCTATGCTCCTTGGGGAGCTAAAGGGTATTGATTGATTAACTCCAGTAACAGATTAAAAGGTGCCCTTAACTACATTAACGTATTAAGAAGTGCCCCTAACTCCACTAATATATTATGTAATTGTAGTGCCCTTAACTCCACTAACATACAGGTATTTAACAGTCCCTAAACTCCACAAACATTAAGAAACGCCCCTTAATCCACTAACATATTAAGAAGTGCCCCAATTGGCATTTTTTTTCTAAAACTACCTCCCCATAGATTGTTATAGGTAGCGTGGCTGAAACTCAGGGAGTAAATTGGAAAATCCGATATATTCAAAATCCTATATATTCTACGTATATTTTGTCTCACTCAATTCAAATTTTGTACTGTATTAGCGCATCTCGTACTGTTCGGTCTATCTTTTCATGGATTATATACCATTTCTGGTTCCTTTTGTTTTGAAATTAAACTCATGTATAAACATTGTATTTTTCTACGTTTTGTTTGCCAATGAAACACTTCCGTCAACTGTATTATAAACTTACCATACGCCGAATACCCACACACAATAGGACACTGATTGATAAGTGCATGCATTGAACAGTCTTTAAATTATACAAGAAAAATGTTTTTGACATGTGAGATTTGTATCGGCTAGACTGACTTCACATTAAAAAAAGAACCAAACGTCTTTACTGTATGGCTTGTTTTAAGTTGCATATTTTTCGAGAGGAAAAAACATCTAATCAGTGAAAGAACAATATTTTCTTCGTTCTTTTATTGCAGAATCTAAGTTGCCACAGGAACATATATTTGTTAATATGAAATAAATATCTCAGGTGAAAACAATATAAAATGTTTTCAAAATTTCAAACATTAAAAATGGGACTTGTCAGAATTTGTAAACAATCAAGAAGTACTTCACAAAATTATGCACAAATGCAACCTAGCAGACAGAATAATTTACTTATTAGATCTTGTGTGATAATTCAAATGTCCAGTATTTATGGTAGACTTTTTTCTTGGGGAGTGGAAGGACCGGAAGGGTGGGGAGGAGAGGGAAAGGAGAAGGGAGCGGGCGATTAAAATACTGTCAAGCTTGAGTTTTTAAGATTAAACCTTTTTGACTTTATTTTTTTCCCCTTTACACGTAGCGTATGTTCGTTCTTTTTCATGTGAGATTCCACCGTTTCTTTTTTCTTTGTGCTTTTTGTTTTTTGCCTACTCGAAGACCCTCTTATCGCTATATCCCGTTCAGCTATGACACATAATGTTTATAGTTGTATATATGAACATCAAATATTTTACACACACATATTATAGTTGTTGTTGTTGTTTTCTTCTACTATGTTGCTGTGATACCCTGTTCAACCTGAAATTTGGTTATAATTGGGGTATATAGGGTGTTTCACAACATTATATGTAGATATACGAGTATATATACATAAACGCCGCTCGACGATTGGCTGAGGAATTTGCTTATATATCTTCAGTGTAAAAGAGTTCGCCAGCGACTCTAGCGGAGACAACTCTAATCTTCCAGTGTCAATGTATTAACGAGAGAGATCAACATTACACAAATGATAAGATAGGAAACTCTACACTTGGCGTTACAACAGGAGGAAATCTGATCATCAGAAATGTCCCCCGTCAGACACCTGTTTTAGCACTTTATCTTCTGTACACTCTGAGGGTGGCAGACCCACTTGGGCCATGACTCTCAAGTGTCCGTTTCCTGTTGTCTTTTCCCTCCTTGGCTAGAAATTGAACCCACTCCAGAAATAAAATATCGCGACGTTACGAAAAGGCACAATACCTTCTTGTAAAAATGTTTGTCGGAGAAAAGTTGAATGTCAAAAAATGCAAGAGGAAGACAGAGTCAACGGTAGAAAACTTAAACAAGGTAGGCAGCTTAAGGTTATTGTTATGGCAAGAGAAAGAAAATGCCGAAGACGCATGACAGGATGACAATATTGCTATACAGTAGTTGTTGATCAGAAACTATACAAACAGATGTCTGAGAAACGAAAAAAAAAGCACACTAATAAAAAAAGGTATCGTATACATATAGGGAAAAGAATAATTTAGAACTTCTTCTTCCTCGTTCGTCCTGAAAAGGACGTTGGTTGCGTTGTCCGTTTACAGCGGAGCTGCGATATTTGGGCCTTTTGGCCGACACATCCGACTTCAGCACAGCATTTTTAGGGACCGGGTTTGCCTTCCCTCTTCGATCCCTACTCTCTCAGCCAGACTCTCAGCTTATGTTTCCAGGACCACCACTTGGAGGTGGAGTAGTGTCTTGGTCAGCTCTGGTTCGCTGACCCTGACGCAAGCAGTCAAGCTATGAGTCGCTGACTGCATTCATCTCGTTTGCCGCTTCTTCGGTCCCTAATTTAGAACTGACAAAAGACCATTCAGTACTTACTATATAGAAGGAAGCTAACAATTCATCAATGTAAGGTAAAAAAAAGGAACCCGTTACACGTCCACTGAGGCATATTGGGAATATGGTGTTAGGCCCATATTATCTTGACCGTCGGCATACTAGGGGTGATGTGGTCGGCATCACGCCGGCCGCCTTAACCTTCCCAGAATTTCTCTGGTACCCATTTGGGGCTGGGTCGACCCAGGAGCCGTTTGTGGCCTAAAAAATTCCCACCTCATCTGGGGATCGAACCATAGACCACTGCGCTAGGAAGCCAGTGCACTAACCACTACGCTACCGCGGCTCCATAAGTCATCAATGTGCACGCTCCGTTAAATTTCAATTGTGACCACTCATGTTAATTGGTTAGTCAGGGGATATTAGGGGATACCCTATGACAAAAATTACGCAGTCGAGTCCCCCGCATTTGGGATGATTGCAAAGGTCAACCCAATCGGAATGAATGAACGAACGAAAGAACTTCATTTTTAAACGGTTACGATTTTGAGCATGCAGACTCGTCTAACATTCTGCCCGTCCTTACTCTCTCTCTCTCTCTCTCTCTCTCTCTCTCACATCTTGCAAACTGTATCCTTTCATTCCCACATGTTACTTTAAGCATTAATTCAAAGGCATGCAACATTATAAAGGTAATATAACAGCATTCATTTTTGTACTAGGTATCTGTTGCGCACAGATTCTTTTGTGTGGTAGTCTGTGACGCACAGATTACTGTTGGTAAGCATACCAATGTAAAGTAGTATTTATTTGTCTGATGAAAAGTATTTATTTGAGAATCAAAATACTTTTTTGATAATTATGGGACAGAACCCTGATTGGTCGATGTTAGATTCGGTTATATGGGTTATCTTCTCTTGTGTCTCAACCTGGCGTATGAATACTAGATTTACGTCAGTTTGCTTCTGGTATGGCCAGAAACAGATTGGTCTTGCTTAGAATGTTTATGGCCCGAGTTTATATTTATTCCTTGACTATTTAAGGTGATTCGGTCTTATATCTTTGTATCTTTGTAATGTCTATGTCGGCCTATTTTTTGAGCTGAACTCTGGGGTCTGAGGCATTTCTGCGCATGCCTCGATTTGGTGTCGACGAGAGGTTTCCGTGATGGCGAACTGTGTTTTTGCTCGGACGAAGAAAAGTCCGAAGATTTTGTCATGGTGGTTGATCCTTGGGGAAGGAGAAGTTTTCTCAGTATGACTATAATGTCCGTAATTCCCCCCAACAGTTATTCTTGACGCCAAGGGATGGCGTGTGCTATTTGCTAGTGTTTTTCTGGACTTAAGGTAAAGCAGAAACATTTACTGAACTTGCCTTAGGCCTAACTATATGCAGACGTTATACTGTCTGCCGGTGTATTTGCTTGATTGTGCTTAGACGACTCTTCTACTAGCAGCACTATGCATTGGACATCTGCAACATTTATCATGGGATATGGAAAGCCCAATATATTATTTGAGTAATGAACGGAGCCTTCACTTACGTTTAAGACATCTTCAGAGTGAGCGACGCTCACTGGAACTAGCGCCATTTTGGATCCCACTTTCGGTCTATTCGGATTACCGATCAGAGAACAGGATTGCCTTATTACCTGATGGCGATTCCGAGACCTATATGATATTGAAGTCCACTCCTTGTCTATTTAAGATTGTCGTCATGAGAGTCGGCTGAATTTACGGCTTGAAAGACTTAGCTAGAAGAAGGTTCTGACAGTGAACCATTGTTGATGATTATGTATTCACATTAACTGATGCGATTAATCAGTTAAGGCATGAGACGATAGACAACCAGAATATTGAATGCTTGCCTACTATCGTTCTATTGTATTCACCTGCTACATGAATGTCCATTTGATGTTGTCACCCATTTTTCAAGTATACGATGATTTTTGTGCCAATCTGTTCCAGTGACTGTAACTGTGTTGTCGGAGTGTGCGTCCCATTAAATTATAAGAAAACGTCAACAGTAGTCTATGTCATTGACTTCCAGCTATGAGTGAGTGAGTGTCCACTCTACTTGTCAACTCACAGAACATTCCATCCATTCGCGTACCTTGCACTCTCACTCCAGATAAACATTGCCTTTGCTAGCGCCTCAACACTTGGCGAGCAAGGTGACCTAGATACACAACACTGCGTCGGTCGAGTTGACCATTTTCCAACAGTCGTCCAGTCTTCATTATTACGAGTATATCCTTGCAACACTGGAGATACCCTAACTATGCAACACACCTTCATCATTACAACACCGACAAGGGGTTTGCTACACTGGTGGCAAGATTTCTGGGTCTAACCTTCGCAGTGGACAAGATTTAGAAGTCAACTACTGATTGTTGCTTGATGCCTGATATGACACACCAGCAGTACAAGTCTACAATACGTCAGCATTGTTTTTCACGTGACCTATCAAGCGTATACAGTAACTAGGTCAGCGCTTGTCGAACAGACATTGTTGACATTGTACAGACATCATTACACAGCAGGTTTGGATCGAATATTTAAATGTGTTAGCAAAAAGTACAGTGCAGCCGAATTGAGAAGTCCTACTTATTATAGCGATAGGAAATATCAACGGTGGATCTTCATGCACTGCTCATTGTTGAACATTGTAATAGTTAAGGCCAGGATAAATTATTAATTAATTGTCAGTACTATTGTGTGATAATAACTGAGCCTTGTTCGCAACACATTACATTCCATTATATGATATTAAATATATTTATGTTTAAATGTTTACATGTAATATTGTTGTGTATTTGTCTGCGGGTTCGGTTGGGTAGGTGACTATTATAAGAGATACCACGTCATAGAGGTCTTATAATAGCGTTCAGTAGGAGCAATTTTCTTAATTGAAAATTTGCATGCAACATTTGTTGCTATTTTTGTTAGTTGTGATGACCTGTACAATCATTGTTTTTGTAATATTTTTTCTGTTTTTCAGTTTTGTTTTGATTTGTTTGTATTCGTAGGTCTCCTCTTTCCTTTTATTTAGTTCTATACAACTTTATATTTATACACTGTGACGTCATTTGTGTTGTTTATTTCCTCGCAGTTGTCATCACAGGTTCTGTGATAATTTTCTTCAGTTATCTATTTATCTTATTTGATTTCTGCGAATGTTTTCGTATTGTCTTTCTTATTTGTCCTTTGTTTATGTTGTTGGTTGACATATGCTATATAAGGTATATTTGATTATACACTATGTGTTGTGCACTTGTGGTATAGAATAAACTGATAGTTTATTATTAGCATTATTATTATTATACAAGTGAGTATACAAGACCTTACTAAAGGCGTGTCTCCCACAGAAATTGGGATAAATTGTGAGCTAATTATTCAAGTTTATTAAAACTTGCGTTCATTGACTTTTTCAGGTAACTAGTCACATATTGTTAAACATTATGGCGACTTTAGACTTCTTTATTGAGCAAGGGAAAGCCCTTAAAGTACCTCCTGAGGAGTTGAGAGTTTTTGCTACGACTGAATATGCCAAGGCATTGAAGTCGGAAGAAAAAAGAATGAAAGCAGAAGCTGAACAAAGGAAAGCAGAAGCTGAACAAAAGAAAATAGAGGCTGAGAATACAAGATTGCAGATGCAGGCAGATGAAAGGAAATTCATGTTGCAAATGGAAAAAGAAAAAAAGAGAGACTGAGGAGAAAAGATTAGAAAAACAAGCTGAGGAGAAAAGATTAGAAAGAGAAGCTGAGGCTGAAGAAAAAAGATTACGAAGAGAAGCTGAACAGAAAAGATTAGACAGAGAATCAGAAGAAAGAAAAATTCAAATGCAGCTAAACAAAGAGGCGGAGGAGAGAAAAGCAAAAATGGAACATGAGGAAAAACTCTTAGCATTTGAGTTAGAAAAATTAAAATTGACAAATATGAGTAATCAGTCATCTGGTAGTAATGGTAAACCTTTTATTTATAAGGTCAAACTACCAGCATTTAATCCGTCCAGTGACGATATAACATTTTGGCTGGATAGGTTTGAACGTTCTTGTCGAACTCATAATGTGGATAGATCACAATATGCTAATCAGTTGTCAGAGATACTGAGAGGTGACTCTCTGACTAGTTTAAGCTTGGTAGAAGAGGCTGACCAGGATAATTATGATGTTATCAGAGCAGCCTTATTAAAAAAATATCAATTGACAGAGGAAGGTTACCGTCTTTTGTTTAAGACAATGGTACCTGAAACAGGGGTAGAATTCTCAGAATTCATTGCAAAGGCACGTCTTACATTTACACGTTGGATTGAGCTGTCCAAAACAGAAAAGACATATGAAGCCCTTATGGACTTGTTGCTCAGAGACAAGATTATGTCATGTGTAAATAAACCATTCCTTGAATTCCTACATGAGCGTAAACCCAAAACTCTAAAACAAATGGAAGAATATTGTACCCAATACGTCACTGCACACCCTGACGTAACTATTAGCAACGCTAAGGTTAAGGAAAGTATGCCAGTTGCTTCAGCAACACCATACAATCCTAATTACTCACACAAATTTCAAGGACCACAAAACAAGTTTGATAAAAAGGGTAACCATAATAATGATCAAAAACAAGGTAATCAATCATTTCAAGATTCTTCTTCGAGGAACTGGAGACGAGGCGACAGCCCTCGATACAGGGGTTGCCACAATTATAGAAATTTCCGCAGAGGAAGTCATTATAGGAACTATCCAAGTTATCCGTCATGGAGACAACAAGACCATAATTACAGAGATACTCATTATAATGAACATAATAATTGTAACCATGAGAACTATGACTCAAACCCAAATAGGGGTTACAATAGAGGAAACAATAATAATTGGAGAGGCAATAATAATCGAGGTAGATCTCAATACAGAGGACATAAATCACATTATCAGGCAAACTCTGCACAGCAAGAGTCCCATGAAGCCTGTAACCAGACTAATGAGAATAAAAACTCTAATAATATGGCATGTTCTGCTTTTGATTTTGGGAGAGCATCTCAATGCCCCCAATGCAAATTATTATTCGAACCAACTACGGTGTCTACTTTAAGTTGTGGTCACCCTCTCCCGGCTCTTCCTGCGTCAGTCGCGCATGATGGAAGAGGATCTCTTGTCTTACATAAAGGTCTAGTAAATGATAGCCCATTCTCAATTCTTTTTGATTCTGGATGCACCACCATTGGTGTTAGGCAGTCACTCGTAGATCCTTCCCGTGCCACAGGCAAAGTAGTCAAATGTGTAACATTTGGCGGCACCTTAGAGAAGTACTCTACTACTATCATCAATATTGCTACTCCTTTCTTTACGGGAGATGTGCACGCATGTCTTCTGCCGAATCCGATCGCTGATCTCATCATCGGTCGTATTCACGGAGTCAAAGAATGCACTCCGCAACAAATTGCTGCTTGGGAAAATCAAAATATCCAAACTGCTAATGCAGTAGTCACAAGAGCACAAGCTCTCAATATGCCTCAAACTTCATCTACTGAAGATGCTGAAGTGCATAACCAAGATGATTCCTTGGTAATTTCTCGTGACTCATTTATAAAACGGCAAGAAGATGATCCCACTCTAAAGAAATTCTTCACTCTTGCAACAAAAGGTGATCCAAATAAAGATACAAATCGAAAATCTTGCATTACAATGAAGAATGGCGTACTTGTGCATATGGTCCAAGACTCTACTAAGTCTATGCATTCTCAGATTCTTGTACCCAAGAATATGAGGGTTAAAGTTTTGCAGCACGCTCATGACTCTCAGTGTGCTGGACATATGGGTTTTTCCCGTACTAAGTCAAGAGTTCTTGCGGCTTTCTTTTGGCCTTTCGTAAACAAAGACATACGGATTTATTGCCGATCTTGTAAGGTATGTCAAGAAGTCAAATCCAAAGGTCCACGCCATGCTGCACCTATTCAGGCTGCAGATATTCCTATTCGGCCGTTTCAGAAAATGGCAATAGACATTATTGGTCCGTTTAAGATCAAATCTGCTAGAGGACATCAGTTTATCTTAACGTGTGTTGACATGTGCACACGTTGGCCAGAGGCTATTCCTCTGAAGAGCATTTCCACTGCCGATATTGCAGACGCTCTTTGGATCATATTTTCTCGTCTGGGATTCCCCGGAGAAATATTATCAGACCATGGCACCCAACTAATATCGGATACCATGTCTCAAGTAATGTCTACTCTACAGATAGATAAATCATTGAGTAGTATCTATCACCCCATGTCTAATGGGATGGTGGAACGTCTAAACAGAACACTCAAAAACTTACTAGGGAAGATAACTGAGGATCATCCTCAAGATTGGGATAGGGTTTTGCCCGCGGCCCTCTTTGCGTACAGAGAGGTTCCCAATGAACGTACAGGATTTTCTCCCTTTGAACTTGTCTTCGGCGCGCGACCGCGCGGCCCTATGTCTTTGCTTCATGATCTTATAACCGCTGATAATATTGATGATGACACAAAATCTTCTTACGAATATGTCATCGCGCTTAGACACAAGATTATCGAAGCATGCAGATTAGCAACTTCTTCTACTGAATTTGCCAAACAGAAGGCAAGGCAATTTGCCAATAAGAAGAGAACCTTACGACAACTTTGTTCTGGGGACAAAGCATATGTTTTGCTACCTTGTAGGGAAAACAGACTTCTTATCTCATGGAAAGGTCCGTTCGATATAATCTCGAAAATTTCCGATGTTGACTATATTGTCGATATTGATGGGAAGCATAAAACCTGCCACATCAACATGCTTACGGAATTCCATGAACGTCCGGATTATTTGCTGCCTATTTTCCAGGCAACGGACGATTCTCCAGCCCCACATGGACAGTACTCAACCCTGTCAGTAATACAGGATGAGGAAACAAGTTTCTCGGATGTAAATCTCCCTCTTCCGGTGATTCCACTTCATTCTAGTGAATCATGGAAAAACGTTACTGTTTCTCCTAATTTATCTATGGCAGAACAGCGACAAGTCTCGTCAATGTTACAAACATTTCAGGATGTCCTTACAGACATTCCTGGACATACCCATGTCATTGAACATGACATTATTCTAACTGACCATAATCCTATTAGGGTCAGACCTTATCCTATCCCTATACATTTTCAAGCACAGGTCGAGAAAAAGTTGGATGAGATGATAGAATTAAAAATAGTCGAACCATCCAGTTCTGCATATTCTTCACCGGTGGTTATTGTTCGGAAAAAAGACAATAACATACGTCTTTGCGTTGATTATCGCAAACTGAATCAAGTTACGAAGTTCGATGCTGAACCTATGCCTTTACTAGAAGAGCTACTTACTAGGCTTTCTAAATCCCATTTCTTCACTAAACTTGATTTGTCTAAGGGATATTGGCAAGTTCCTTTAGCTGAACACGCCAAACCTCTTACTGCTTTTTCTACACCTAGGGGTTTGTTTCAATGGAATTTCATGCCTTTCGGCCTTACGAACGCCCCAGCTACATTCGTACGCATGATGCGTCGAATCCTATCTCATCGTTCAGATGTCATTGCGTACTTAGACGACATCTGTCTTTTCAGTGATACTTGGGAAGATCACTATTTGGGGTTAGGTGAATTACTGTCTACCTTACGCGAGCATAAGTTGACAGCGAAACCCTCTAAAGCCTGTATTGGTTTTAGCCAAATTTCTTTCCTAGGTCACCGTGTCGGACATGGTTTCCTAAAGACAGAGGACCATAATACCAGTAAAATACTTAACATCTCTATTCCTAAGACTAAAAAGCAAGTGAGAAGTCTATTAGGTCTTATACAATTGTATGGACGATTCATTCAGAATCTATCCTCTATCATGGCACCTCTTTCTTCGTTACTAAAGAAAGGGTCTCCTAATATGGTCCACTGGTCTCAGGAATGCCAATCCTCCTTGGATAAGATTAAAACTTTGTTTTCAACTCCACCTATTTTAGTGTTACCTACTACAGATAAGACATTTGTCATTCGTAGTGACGCTTCATCCACTGGGATTGGAGCGGCACTAATGCAAGAGTACTCTGAAACTCTGCATCCTGTAATGTATATCTCACGAAAACTTAATGCGGCAGAAAGGTATTACTCGGTTTTAGACCGTGAACTTTTGGCGATGGTTTGGTCAATTCTCAAACTTCAAAGATTCCTTCTTGGCGCTCATTTCATAGTGGAAACTGACCAGAAAGCTCTTACAGCTATTCAAAGTAAAAACTTGAAGAGCTCGAGATCAACTCGATACGCCATTGCTCTTCAACCTTTTCATTTCTCGGTGCGAGCTATCCGTGGCTCAGAAAATGTGATTGCAGACATTTTGTCTAGATGCCCACATGATTCCACCTAACTGTTAAATCTTGGACTTCCTACTATGTCTAACTTTACAACAGTTTTTTTTCTATATCAAAATATGTACACATTTGTAATATATGATATAGTGATTGTATAAACATTTAGCGGTTCATTAATTTTTATTCACCGCTAGTCCTTTGATGATTTTTCTTTTGTCAATCATGAACTTATGGTACTTAATATGAAATTGTGATTGAAATTATTGTATGCATTGTGTCATTGCCAGTATTGTAGTATGCGTTGGTGACACCTCCTTGGAAATGTTTATACTTAGAGAAATACTTTCTCTGAGATGTTGAGATATATTCTCACCTGTCGATCTATATTTCGACTTTGCCTCAATTTGGCGTGATAAATTGCTGATATTTCTCATCTGCGCATTATTCGTGCGTTGTGAGCCTATTGTATGTTGCTCTCAGATAAAAAAAAATGATTTTCATTTTTTTTCCCGGGGGGTGTGGTAGTCTGTTGCGCACAGATTCTTTTGTGTGGTAGTCTGTGACGCACAAATTACTGTTGGTAAGCATACAAATGTAAAGTAATATCTATTTGTCTGATGAAAAGTATTTATTTGAGAATCAAAATACTTTCTTGATAATTTACAGGACAGAACCCTGATTGGTCGATGTTAGATTCGGTTATATGGGTTATCTTCTCTTGTGTCTCAACCTGGCGTATGAATACTAGATTTACGTCAGTTTGCTTCTGGTATGGCCAGAAACAGATTGGTCTTGCTTAGAATGTTTATGGCCCGAGTTTATATTTATTCCTTGACTATTTAAGGTGATTCGGTCTTATATCTTTGTATCTTTGTAATGTCTATGTCGGCCTATTTTTTGAGCTGAACTCTGGGGTCTGAGGCATTTCTGCGCATGCCTCGATTTGGTGTCGACGAGAGGTTTCCGTGATGGCGAACTGTGTTTTTGCTCGGACGAAGAAAAGTCCGAAGATTTTGTCATGGTGGTTGATCCTTGGGGAAGGAGAAGTTTTCTCAGTATGACTATAATGTCCGTAATTCCCCCCAACAGTTATTCTTGACGCCAAGGGATGGCGTGTGCTATTTGCTAGTGTTTTTCTGGACTTAAGGTAAAGCAGAAACATTTACTGAACTTGCCTTAGGCCTAACTATATGCAGACGTTATACTGTCTGCCGGTGTATTTGCTTGATTGTGCTTAGACGACTCTTCTATTAGCAGCACTATGCATTGGACATATGCAACATTTATCATGGGATATGGAAAGCCCAATATATTATTTGAGTAATGAACGGAGCCTTCACTTACGTTTAAGACATCTTCAGAGTGAGCGACGCTCACTGGAACTAGCGCCATTTTGGATCCCACTTTCGGTCTATTCGGATTACCGATCAGAGAACAGGATTGCCTTATTACCTGATGGCGATACCGAGACCTATATGATATTGAAGTCCACTCCTTGTCTATTTAAGATTGTCGTCATGAGAGTCGGCTGAATTTACGGCTTGAAAGACTTAGCTAGAAGAAGGTTCTGACAGTGAACCATTGTTGATGATTATGTATTCACATTAACTGATGCGATTAATCAGTTAAGGCATGAGACGATAGACAACCAGAATATTGAATGCTTGCCTACTATCGTTCTATTGTATTCACCTGCTACATGAATGTCCATTTGATGTTGTCACCCATTTTTCAAGTATACGATGATTTTTGTGCCAATCTGTTCCAGTGACTGTAACTGTGTTGTCGGAGTGTGCGTCCCATTAAATTATAAGAAAACGTCAACAGTAGTCTATGTCATTGACTTCCAGCTATGAGTGAGTGAGTGTCCACTCTACTTGTCAACTCACAGAACATTCCATCCATTCGCGTACCTTGCACTCTCACTCCAGATAAACATTGCCTTTGCTAGCGCCTCAACACTTGGCGAGCAAGGTGACCTAGATACACAACACTGCGTCGGTCGAGTTGACCATTTTCCAACAGTCGTCCAGTCTTCATTATTACGAGTATATCCTTGCAACACTGGAGATACCCTAACTATGCAACACACCTTCATCATTACAACACCGACAAGGGGTTTGCTACAGTATTCCATCATAATCAAAATTAAATATGTTTTTTTTAAAGTAATGAAAGAAAGTAATGAAAAAAAAGGAAAAAAAAGAACAACAAATACAATTTTAACCCTTCATACAGTACATTAGACAATGATTTGAATCTTATTCACGTTAAGGTGGCTGTTACGCCACATTCCTGCACACGGGCGTACGTTCTCTAGGAAAATATAGCTGTGCGCAAGATGAGAGTACAAGATAACGCACTATTATTGAACGCGCACCATTTACAAATAAATAAATAATTAAATAAATAAATAACCTCCTTCAGGGTCCTCTATTCAGTCTTCTACCCATGCTAAAGTTATTTGCATTCCTCCATATTTGCATCTGTCTCCCGATGAATTGTCTGTCCTGAGCAAAGGTCTTAAGTTTGCTCCTCTTCGTTCTAATTTTGACAAATATTCTCTACTTCAAGATGTTCACAGCTTCCATCGCCGCATGCGTCTCAAATATTACCATCGCAAGGGTAATGATTCTACCAGGGTTTCGGATTCTGATGATATCTTTTGTCGTTTTGACAAACCTAAACAAGACTAGACTCCAGCTCCAGCAGCTTCTCATGCTCTGTATTTATATATTGCCAATACTTTACATGACATTGACCAGTTAACTCTACCCCGTCGCCGTCGATCTAACCTCACGTCTTCTGAATGGCAGGCATTGTCATGCCTTAGAAACAGTGATGATATTGTTATCAAGCCGGCAGACAAATGTGGTGCTGTGGTTGTTTGGCGTAAGGACTTATACATTCATGAAGGAGTTACACAGCTAGGTAACACCACTTTTTACTCACCTTGTTCTGGTGATGCTACAGTCCGGAATAATCTTACTGTTTATGAGACTATCCGTGGCCTTGTCCATGATGATCTTCTTCCTTCTGGTGCTTTATCTCTCCATATTTTTTATAGTAGTCTTGGTAAGCCTTCCTTTTACATGCTTCCTAAGGTGCATAAAATTGCTAACCCTGGTAGGCCTATTGTTTCAGCCTGCTCTTGTCCCACTGAACGTATTTCCGAATTCCTTGATAGTATTTTCCAGCCTTTGGTCGCCAATCTGCCTTCTTATTTCAAAAACACTACTCATGCTATCACTACCTTTGATTCTATCAGATTCACGCCTGATCGTACTTACCGTCTTTTCCTCCTGGATGTTTGTTCCCTTTATGTACTTCTATTCCACATGCTGATGGTCTCAAGGCACTCCAATTTTTTCTCGACCAGCGTACTGATCTTACTATAAGTACAGGTCCGCTTCTTCGCCTTGCTGAGTTGGTTCTTATTCTCAACTCTTTTGAGTTTAATGGCCAGTTCTTCAACAAAATCAGTGGCGTCGCTATGGGTACTAAGATGGGCCATAGTTACGCTTGCCTGTTTATGGGCCACTTTGAATATTTGGTCTTTCAAAGTTACGATGGACCAAAACCCGAGTTTTACCGCCGCTATATTGATGATGGTATTGGCATTGCAGACATGTCTGAGGTAGACCTCCGTTAATTTATTGACTATGTTGGTAATTTCAATCCTGCCATCAAATTAACTTCTGAAATTTCTACGACTTCAGTGAACTTCCTTGACATCACTGTGACTATTAGCCCTACTGGTCTTCAAACGTCTGTCTTTTATAAGGCTACTGACGCTCATGTTTTCCTTCTTTATACTTCATCGCATCCTCTTAGCTGTAAAAATTCCATTCCCTTTTCTCAACTTCTTCGCTTGCGTCGGTTATGTCACGATGACGATGATTTCCATCAGCGAGCTCAAAAGATGCTCGTGTTCTTTCGCCGACGTCTTTATCCAGAACATGTTTTATCTGATGCTCTTAATCGTATCCCACGCGTCACTCGTCAGATGGCACTCACTACTAAACCTTCTGTCCAATCTGACAGACTCAAACTGGTTCTAACTTTCCATCCTCACTGTCTGGCGGTGAAGAGAATTCTGTTTCGACATCTGCCTATTCTCTACTCTGATCCTGATACCAGAGAGTTGTTTCGTGATACACCTTTGGTGGAATATCGTAGGGATAGGAATTTTAGGGATATTCTTGTACACAGTCGCTTGCACATACTAGCCCTTCATACTTTGGTACTAAACCGTTCCAACGCCGTATATGTAAGAGCTGTCCGTTTGTACTCCAAACTCAGACAGTCACTTTTCCGATAGGAAAATTTATCATTAGAGAGTCTTTCACGTGCGAATCCAGAAACCTGATTTATGCTATCATCTGCACGAGGTGTGGCATTACCTATATTAGTGAAACTGGCAGGCGTTTGGCAGACAGGTTCCGTGAGCACTTGAATGACATCTATCATGGCAAACATTTACCGGTGGCCCTTCATTTCAATAGGCCTGACCATTCAGGTAATTCCGATATTCATGTCACTGCCCTCCTTTCATGTGTCGGTGATGACCGGACTCGCTTTTCGTTGGAGAATCGTCTTATTTTTCTAATGGGCGTTTTATCTCCTAATGGCCTTAATGTCCAACATCATTTTGCATAAATTCTGGTAGCTTTTCTCTCTTTTTCACTCTTAATGGCCAGTTATTTTTTTCGATCTATCTTCTTATGTTTTTGTTTTGGTTCGTTTCGTATCCTTTTGTATCTTTTTAAATTGTCGCTATCTTTTACGTCACATCCTTAGAAATTTCTTGGACAGAGTACTACGGTCTTCTATTCCAAGCATCTACGGATCTAACTAAGTGAACTTTTACTTGTTCCGAAGTTTTGTTCATTCTTTTTTTCGTTTCGTTGATTATTTACTTTCTTGTTCTGGTATTTCTTTTAGGTTTTACGATTTTCTTGTATTTTTATTGTTTTTTTTTTCGCTCATCACTGTGGGTGTTTACTTTTTCCATCTGCTTGTATCGCTCATTTAATGTATGTTTCTCATCATCGTATGTTTTTGTAGTACCTATATGTAATTCTTGTCTTTGTCACCTGTTTGTGGCTGACGAAGGGTAAAACCCGAAACGTCCCTTGTTTCATGGGAACCGTTATTTGTAGAACTGATTCAATACCGTTTTATTGGTTTACATACTTATATACCATTTATTTAAAGTGTGAGGTATATTGTAATAAAAGTACAAAATGACGTAAACAATCGTCTGCTTCGAAACCTAACCGTTAATTTTCGGTCTCTTTTGACTGTGTCCGTCATAGTGTGTGGACGTATGTTCTATGTGCCCCGAAGAGATGGAGATATTTTCAAGTTCATAAAGTGTTCTACGATCTAATGATGATCGGCACTTGATATTATTGCCAGTGTTGAAAAGCCGTTTTAAAGAGAAGTATAATAATTTTATTGATTAAATTCCGTCAAAATTACGACGATGAATATTATAAGTATTTCGGACTATAAATATGATTATCGGCAAATCTGCCTGAGTATTTAATGCCTGAGGACGGACCAACGACAATATATCAGCAATACATTACTGATCATTGTATGTTTGAATATGGAGCAGGTCGTCATTGTAAAGAAGTCATAAATAAATATCTTTGAACGTTGGACAAATCGTCGCTGCATTCTTGATCGTAGTTCTATGATGTTTCGGTGTTTGCATGTCATATTAATTTCTTATACTCGAAAAGTCAAGAAATATATTCATCATAACCAAATGCATGCACCACACCGTAACACTGGTATGTAATAAGAATGTCACGGGATTGCCTCCCTTGCTTTGCAGTAGTGGTCCACTAATGGTCACAACGCAAGCGTATCTAAAAGTAGGTCGTCCAAGGTATCTATCTTCGCGCAAGATTATTCTTGGCAAAGATATAGATAGAAGATGAATGTCGTTTCTACCTTTGGGGAGCCTTCACAAGAAATTCCTAAGGGAGCCGCGCTAGCGTAGTGGTTACAACACCGCTCTGGCGACCGGGTGATACAGGATCAAACCCGGGAGACGGCATTTGAGGATTTTTCGTCGACCGGGATTTGGACTGGATTAACTCGAGACCTGGCGAGGACATTTGAAGTAGTGTCGTCTACCAGGGACTGGCGGCTCCTGAGCCGACCCAGCTGCAATGGGTACCTCCGAAATCGGCGAGTATTTGCCTGAATGGCGAGGGACACCTGTCTCTGTACAAGAAATAAAGGGATACTCACGTAAAATCAATGTCAGGTTAGACATAAAATAATAACCTGAGATTTCGCCTCGAGTATTAGCGGGCGAACGCAAAAAAAAAAAAAAAAAAAAAAAAAAAAAAAAAAAAAAAAAAAAAACAAAAAAAAAAAAAAAAACAAGAAATTCCCAGAACAAACGCTGCTTAAATGCTGAGCAAATTTGTTAACTTATTATCTGGTCCATCGCCTTTTGTGAAAGGGTTATGCAATGATTCTGGCCCTTCAAGCCCCCAGTTGGAGTAATCCAACGAATGCCCTCTTATAATTAATGGCTCTATATTTATACATATGTATTTATCAAGAAAAATTGGCTCATACGTTTGCTTTCGTACATATAAACTGAATCAACTTGTATTGTTTAGTTTAAAATAACATCCAACAAATTTAATAGTAAATTAGTCTTTAACATTGGAAAATAAATATGGAAAACTTGGTGATAATTGAAATTAAAGTTTCCTCACTGAGGTTTTGGTAGGGCGTTAATAATAATGTCCGTATTTTTGCTGTAGCCTGTTACAGAAAAGTTAGCTCCAGATGCGTCCTGCAGCTGTGGTTTCCGTCACTCCTTTTTGATGATGAGTACACTTCTCCACATAATTTGTCCGCTGTAGGAGGTTGGTGGTGATACTCTTCTCTCACACTAGTGGCGTAGAAACTTCAGTCTGTAAATTTACAAGTATTAACATTAGTCATTTACAAGTCTGATGTCTTGTAACCACAAACTGTGACAAATTAGAAATAAACAAATGCCTCAGTACATTTGTTCTCCGCAAACTAACAGGCCCATTTTCATGCGCTCCACCCACGAATGTTAACCTCTCAGAAATATTAAATTCCCGAGCACACTAGGTAACTCAGGTAATATGATGAAAATTCACCAATATCCTTCTGGGTGTCAACTAGGAAATTGCGTCTGTAGTGCGTGAATAATGATCTGCCTGAATTACAATTAAAAAGGTATATAAATCTCACAAAATGATTCTATACACTTTTGGCACATGTAATCCTCACTCATTACTCGTCGCTACTGCCGTCGGGGTCTGGGGTCGCTCTGCTGTCGGGTTTCCCGCACGACTAGTCAGAAACAATCACCAGCTCTTGCAGTAGTGGTTCATGCATATACTATTTTCAAATGTTGAGGTTGTCAGCCTCATATATATAACCACTTAGCAAGAAACCTGTAGAATTTACATTAGTAAATAAATGGTTTACACTTTCCCCAAAGTATTGGGAATACACACGTCTCCTGGCACAGATTAGAATGGACCCACAGCCCTGTATTTAGATGCTGTTCGAATCACTGGTGTGGAAATATAAGTTAATTCCTCTGACGGCTGGTGTTTTGCGAATTCCTGGCCTGGGAAAACTGTTTGTATAATTCCTCTTATGACTTGGTCAGGGAAATATAAGTTAATTCCTCTGATGGCTGGTGTTCTGTAAATTCCTGGCCTGGGAAAACTTTTGTATAAATTCCTCTTATGACTCCTTGCGATAAAATTCCCAAGTTTCCAGTCTTGTATCAAAATGGCGGGTTTACTTGTAAAATTCCAAAGTTGCCCAATACTCGATCTGGTACTTATAGTTGTGGAATTGTAAGTCCTATCCTCTTTCTTCTGGCTTGTAGGAGGTGTTTAGTTGACGCTGCTTTGCAGTTTGTCTGTTCTGTGACTCCGAGTTTGTTAGATTAAATCTCACAATCCTTAGTTTCAAATCCCAGCTGTGTTTCCGCCAAAAGTTCCAATCAAATCATTGTAGATTCTGGCGAACCAATCCAATATATCCAGCACTGTTTGGGTGGGGAATTTTATCATTACTCATCCCAAGCGTATTTGAAAATATTAAATTTAATATACACGCGTGGCCTCTTACACAGTGATGTCAAATCGTTACATAAGACTTCCACCGCACCTCTGTTTATCACCTCTATCTGCGTGCCGCCGCCAGACATATGTCTGGTCAAAGCGTATTGATGTCTTTCATCGTATCACCTATCGGCTTGTGTCAACATGATCAACAGCTTTCCAATGGTGTCAAATGTTTGACCGCCCCGTTTCCACAGGCGGTCAGACAGATTAGGCGATAAAATATTATCGCTGGCCGGGTCACCAAACCTGGCGAATCGTAACAACAGTCTGGGAGTGAAGTATAAAACAATAAGATACGCATTACTCCCATAGCAAATACTGCCATAGGGGAGTGGCGTGTTAGAGAATTCATCATGCTATGTCCAGCACAGAGCAAAATAGTAGAAATAACGAATGAAAAGGCATGATTTATGTCACATAACAAGCGAATAATGAAGAAATATGAAGAAGGGCTGAAGGGGTGAGAGATCACACTAAAGGACATGTACAGACGTGTCGTCACACAGAACTCATTAAATATTCGAACAGTATGCTACCAAATGAGTATACTTTTCAGGGTATGTGGAAGATTGTGTCAGAGGTGAGCAGCTTTGAGTCCCATAGCAGATACTGCCGTAGGGAGTGAATAGTTACAGCATTCACTATACTAGGCCCAGATATATGAAGAGTACGAATGAACGGAGAAACAAACTTTATTACGGTAAAGCAAGGGCCTCGCTTTGGCACTTAAAAAAAACATGTTTTCAATTTGTAAAACATTATTTTTAGCAAGATGTCGTTGTTGTCGGCATCCATACTTTTTGCGCATTTTTTTTTTGTTTTTTTTTTTTTTGCTCTAATTAGTTGTATTCCTCGTGTGGTTCCCGGGGTCTCTGAACAGACAAAGAAAGAATGGGCTTACTACATCTTTAGGCATGTCGTACAAGGCGTTATTAGCAGGTTGCGCATGGGGATGACAACCTCATCATGTAATAATAATGCCACATAAACACCGCCACAAGAACACGCGGCTGCTTGGTGCAGGCTTCCTGGAAGGGGACGTGACTGCTTGGTGCAGGCTTTCTGGAAGGGGACGTGACTGGTTGGTGCAGGCTTCCTGCAAGGGGACGTGACTGGTTGGTGCAGGCTTCCTGCAAGGGGACGTGACTGGTTGGTGCAGGCTTCCTGCAAGGGGAAAAGCTTAAGTGGTAGACCCATGATGAACGTAAAGAAAACGTTGATGATAATGATGATGAGTAAGTCTTTCACGTTCTCGTGCATCTCTCATGAGCCAATTATTTTACTGATGGCTATCATCATCTTGATGGATGCATTTTATAAATACTGTATGAACAAGTAGAAAAAATGCTAGGTCTGAACAACAGTAATTTCACAAAGTTACTCCTTAAATTAACTTTCAAAGGACGACAGGCCAGTATTCGGGACCGACTTTCATTTGCGTTTGAGACGGGGGCCCATTTTTCGGGGCACGTACGTTTGAACTTAATTTTTGTGTGGATTCGTCCCACTTTTGTGTGTTATTATTTCACATTCAGTTTCCCTTACAGCTTTGTATAACTTTACAATACTTTAAAAAGCGAAAACTTGAAAAGAAGTGACTCCATAAACTTTAAAACTGCACGAAAACTCAAAATGTCAGAAAATTCCAAATATGTGAACACTGCCCCGTCCTTAAAGAGTTAATCACTTCCTATCAAAATCTTTCTATCTACTCTCTGGCGTGTGGTCTCTGTGATGAAAAAAGGAATACATCCCGAGCCTTTTTAACATGCAAGTCTTTACAGTCGAAAAGTTCGCCCATAAGAAATTTAATTTCAGGCTTAGTAAACCAATCACCACTGTACGGTGTTTTGATTCGTATCATCCACTTACGCGTCTATTATCATTTGGGAAGGGTTGTTTATTTGAAATAGATCAATAAACAACCTTAGATAATATACTGTTCAAGAAAAGAAACGCATAGCTATCCGAGGGAGCGTTTTTATGAGTTAGTAAGTAAAATTTGGTGCTAGGGTATATAAAAACCAGCCTCAAATGTTCTTTACAGTGTCAAATGCACGTGTTGACCTGAATTGCGTTCGTTTTTGTAATCGTTACAACGCAGTGGTCAATAGTGTTCATGACGCAATTTTTGACGACAGCTCATGTTGCGCGCACGTGAAAGCAACAAAATTTGGTGTGAACACTATTCACTGACTACGCTACTGAAACCCTATAAAAGGATAACGCTACACAAAAAAAATTCAGTTCATTTTCAAGCAGACATTTATGACGTCTCTATCGATAAATTTAAGAAACATTGCTATTGGCCGACTGCATGCAGGCGAAAGTCAAAGTCAGGTTGCCAGGCATCTAAACGTGCATCAGAGTACCATCAGTCGACTTTGGCACCGGTTCCAAGCCACTGGCTCAGTTGAAGACCGGCATCGCAGTGGACGACCCAGAGTGACAACAGCAGCGGAGGATCGCTTTATTCGGCTTCGTCACCTCAGAGACAGGTTTACAACAGCTTCCTCAACCGCCCAGTCATTGCCTGCAGGACGTCATGTGTCTGATCAAACTGTCCGGAATAGACTGCATGACGCTGGACTTTGGGCACAACGACCTCACCGAGGACCTGTCCTTACGCGCCGCCATAGCCAAAATCGACTTCTTTGGGCCAACCAGCATCGTCCCTGGGCAGCTGACAATCAATGGAGACGTGTCTGGTTTAGTGACGAATCTTTCTTTTTGTTGCAGCGTCATGATAGACGGCGTAGGGTCTACCGTAGGCGAAATGAACGTTTTGCCCAAAATTGCGTTGATGAAGCTCCGCCGCACGGTGGTGGAGGTGCAATGGTGTGGGGAATGATCAGTTACAACGGAAGGAGTCAATTGGTGCACATTGAAGGAGGCTTGAATGCGCAACGATACGTCAATGAAATTCTTCGACCCCATGTCCTTCTACTTTTGGCTGCCCAAAGGTCTGTGTTTCAACAGGACAACGCCAGACCCCATTGTGCACGGTTGACCACGCAGTTCCTGACTGCCAACAACATTCTCACCCTTCCCTGGCCATCTCTGTCTCCAGACATGAGTCCGATTGAGCACCTGTGGGATGAGCTGCATAGACGTGTTTTTCGCCGAGACGTTGCTGCAGCCAATCGTCGTGATCTGTTCCAGGCACTCCAGGAAGAGTGGGCAGCCATCCCACAGGCCCACATCAGACGTCTGATCGCATCCATGCCCAGGAGATGCCAGTCGCTGATCGATGCAAGAGGAGGCCACACACCATACTAACGGGAAAGCCCGTACGCCAAAAAACTCTCGAGACCCAGATGCAAAACAACTGTCAATTGATTGGTTGAACCCTAAGGTATTCTTGTGTGCAATTTGAACAATTAACTCATTAAATTAAAAAAGTTATTGAATGTCTAAATTATGGCTATGTGTGTGCCTTCAGTAGCTATGCGTTTCTTTTTTTTTTTGAACAGTATAGATGTGCAGACGATACATTTTTGTAACTGAAAGTGATCAGGAATTATAAGAACTGGTGAAGCAAGTAAACAGCATAAGTCGTGAATATGTACTGGACACTGACATTGAGAAAACAAAAACTATGATAATTAGCAAAACAGACGATAAGTCAACATGATAAATAATAAATTTCTGGACCAACTTAAGAGGTTCTCATATCTTGGTCATATAATAGCAGAAAACAGCTGATATGAAACAGAAATCAGGAAGAGAACAGGAATGGCCAAAGCTAAATTCAACAGCATGCGACAGATACTAACAATCTAAACAATTAGCTTAAAATTAAAACTTAGAACCATCAAATGTCATATATATTCTTCATGAACATATGGTCTTACAAAAAAATGGACAATTAACAAACAATTGGAAGAAAGAATAGAGGCCCTTGAGATGTGGATGTCTAGACAATTGGGAATGAGAAGAAATCAAATAGAGGTCCTAGAAAACCTAGGAATGCAAAGAAAAATAATGAAAGAGGTCAAAATCAGACAGCTAACATATTTTGGCCAAATGAAAAGACATAACAACTTGCTAACGACCATAATGGAATGCAGAGCTGAAGGCAAACGTGCAAGACGAAGGCAGCGGTATAAATGGGAAGATAACATCAAGAGATGGACAGGAAAGAGCTATCAAGGCAACAGACGGAAGACGCCGAAGATCCATTGCTGTTGACCTTTGTGTGCAGATGGCAGCTGGTAATGATGATGATAATAGACAAGTGGTGCCTCTGACAGTGTTAAAAAACGCAGCATTATGGGAGATAACAAATACTTTTGAGTACGTAAGTATTGTCAAGGGAAGTAAAAAAATAAATTAGTTAAATAACCAAGGGAAATAAAAGTAATAAAAAAATGTATTTATTTTTATATTGTTAAGGTTGCAAAACAATTTTTATTTCTTTCAAAATAAATAACAACTTTGCAAAAAAAAAATATTATGTATTACATAAGAATAAAAATCATTAATATTTTGTGTCAATAAATTAAAAAATAACAACCTTAACTTGTTAAAATTTTTTCAGCCAGTCATTACGTTTTAGTTTTAGAACTAGTCTTTCAGCTTATAGTTTTAATCGGCACATAAGATTCATAACTACAATATAGTAGTTACATTTTTGACTCGGCATAAAAGCCGATAATAAAAAATAAACGCATAAAAAAATTTAATTGGTAGTTCTTTTTTGCTCGGCATTAACAGCCGACACAAAAATTGTTTAATTAATAACTAATAGTTTTCATTTCTAGTTTTTTTGTAGGTCCTGCATAACCCCTTCAGAACAATCAGCCAGAAGAGTCATGCAATTAAAATACTGCTCAAAATCATACAGTAAAGAATAAAAAGTAAGGTAGACAACAAAGTCCGGGAAGGGCACTTTGACTTTAGACGGAACAAGAGAGGCACTATTTTGCCTAAGAATATTAGCAGAACAATATACAGAGGTCCAAAAAGTATGTACATGTGTGTGACAGAATGATGCGACCCCTCACGATCTCTGTTTCGCTCCGACAGTAATCGGTGCATTTGTGGTACTGATTTTATTGTGTGCTTTCAATTGTCATTGAATATACATACCAAGCTTCGTCTGTTTAATTCAAATGTTATCTCAGTGTTAACATACGGCTGTGAGAGTTGGAAAATAACAAAATCATTGGAGAACAAGCTGAATACATTCGAGAACAAATGTCTTAGAAAACTCATGAACATCAGTTGGAAGGAATTCAAGACTAATCGACAAATAAGAGAAGACTCTAGGCAGAAATATGTCTCCGACTATATAAGGAAAAGACGATGGTCATATATCGGTCATGTCCTACGAATGCAAAACAACAGAATACCACTACAGGCGCTCACTTGGGTTCCTGAGGGTAAGAGGAAAAAAGGAAGACCAAAAGAAACACTCAGAAGAACAATAATAAGAGAAGGAAGAACGTTGGGCCTAAATAATGTGCAAGAGCTAAGAGGAGTGGCGTCACAACGAACAACGTGGAGAGCACTGGTTTCTGCCTTATGCGCCATGTTTGGTGCTTAAAGAATTTATTATTATTATTATTATTATTTCAATTGTCGCACTTTCTTTCTATACTGTGTACCAGATAGTTTATATTTTCAAGTATTCTTTCACTACTTTCAGCATATTGTGTTTTGTCTGTTATCTGACACTCCTTGTGGATTATAAACACCTCACATTTGCAGGGAGAGGTAGAGATACTATTACGAGGGGCAGGTTGGTAAGATTCCCTTGTACCAAGCTTGGCCGCTACGGATTAACACGTACATCGCCCAGCGCTATCTGCCTAATCACCGATAACACAGGTGCGTGCATCACCAAAGCTTGGAATACGGGGAGACCACTTATGGACAGACACCAATAAGAGATTACTTTCTGATAAAGTAATGAATTGTTACTTTTGACACACGTTGTCATTTGAGGTTAAAGACATGTTCGCGAGTCTGTATGCAAGGCATCGCATGTCTTATTGCCATATATGGTAATTCGTGACCGTTTGTTGTACGCCTTATTTCACGTGGCATGTTTTGAAAGTACCACACCCTCACCGGCCTGTTTGAAAATGATTGGAGCGTTTATAATATGCCACCGTATATGTAACCTAGAGGTAATGATGACGCAAAATCGAGAAATTAAGAAAGTATGGGCAATTAGATAAGGATTTCACAATAAAAATATTGGGTGATGGAGTCCTTCACCTTTAACGTTGTGTGTGTGGGGAGGAGGGGGCAGGATGAGGATGTGTGTTAAAGGGGGTGGGGAAGGTAGAAAACAACACAGGTGATGGAATACCAAGTAATTGGAAGTGGGGTGGGGAAGGGGGGTGGTTGTAGGATAGTGATTTTCGTATTAACTAAAGGCTTGGATTTAAGAATATTTGGCAGGTCGAGTTACAGGTAGCTGGGGATAGTGGACAGATTTTAAAATAAGCGTCACTCGCTGGCGGAACAAATTTAAGAGAAAGGCTGGGCGGATAACTGATGCGTGATGCCATATGATGATGGATGGTATCCGCATGTCTGGTTTTGTGTGGTGTGCAGATGTGTTCAGTCAAAACAATGTTCATACAAAAATAACAGGGCAATCCACATAGGACGTCAGTAAACTCACGACGTATAAAGTCAATGATTCTTGTAACAGCCGTTGACGTTTTTTCTTCATTATTTATTGTGGACGCCACAGTGACAAAATGGTTACGCGAATATGTAGGCACATCAAACAGTCATTATCACAGCAACATTCAATACAGCAATAGACGGTAGACAGCATTACAATGATGAGTCAGATGCATGTTATATTTCAAAGTGCTGTAAATGTAGTCAGGTGAAAAACTCCATCCTTTTCTATAACAGCCAGGAGATAACCAGATATATGAGATCAGTTCACTCTCCTTAGTCTGACTTCAGCAAGACAGACACGTCTGCCGAAGTATAAATAATGTCCTCAAAAATATCCTCTAGATAATAAAGGTTTTTCAAACCTAGTTCATTTAACAAAGTAGCAAGTAATGGTCCTTGGAACCTGCATCAACCGATGCAGCACAATACAGCGACATGTGAGCTAGGAAAACATCTCGTGACGACGACTTTCGAAGACAGGCTATGAACCAGAAATCGTTCACGACCAAAAATCGATAGAGTTAATGAAAATGTTAATTTACCTTGCCTTCCGGAAATACACAGAAATATTATGCCTCCCGGCATGTGCAAATACACTAGAGGTATTATCTCGAATAAACGAAATATCCATAAGAGGACTCTCACATTCCTGACAGAACAAAAAAATAGCGGAGATCCCCTCTTCAACGAGGCATCTCTTTCGCCATTCCAAATCGCTCACTCCACTAGTGGTGGGCGGAAACCGATCGACCAAGAAGCAAGACAAGTCATGCGCAGTCCAGCGCAAAATGACCACAGCTCAAACTTAACTGCATTCGATACCAACGCGAGAAGACAAATGCTTACCGAGAAAAGTGACTATAAATTTCAAGCAGTTGTTGCCCTTGCGTTATAAAATAGATATTGAAATAAAACGATGTTGCGAGAATTTATCACGCAACATATCACCACCTCCTCCCGATAAAAAAAAAAAAAAAATGTGGAACATATTTTTTTTTTTTTTCAATATCAAAGAGCATGCGATAAGCGGCTCAAAACGCACGAATTATGCGCTGATAATTAACTAAATTGCCAAACAATAGGCTAATTATAGAGTGTCTGGTGAGGATATACCTCAACAGAAAAATAAATATGTCTCAAAAAATATTCACATCGGGGAGGTGTCACCAACACACATCACGTTAGCATGTAAACACAATATACGTATGCAAGTTACTATAATCATCATTAAACAGCATACTCTAATATTGTCTTTAAAAATGGATGTACAAATCTGATAGGAAAATTTAAATAGTACATTCTTTGACATGTAATGACATAAGTACATAGTAAAGTTAAACTACATGACGATCCAGGACATATGCTCTGGTATTCCGAGGGTAAGTACACAATCTAGAACTCGTCATGCTTGATACTAGTAAGGTAAGTCCTCAGCTCAACAATGACATTCTGAGAAAGTACAAGCAATATAATGCTAATTAATAACTAATATGCTTCATAAGGTACAATACATTATTAATAATTGTGGCTGTTTAGTAAACTAACGGCCCTTATATTAACTCAAATACTGATTGAATGCGACATTTCCATATAAAAAAAACGAAATTCCGAGAGCAAAAGAATGAATTTTAAATATATGTCTGGAAGTGTCTTGGGAATTGAATTAAGCATGATGGCTTTGAAAATGTCTGTTTTTGTGTCGTATGTGTGTCCAGTATGTCTTGTAAGATTCTCTGTGCTGGTATAATTGTACTACATTTATAGAAAATGTGTTCCTCACTTTCTTGTTTATTTGCCTGGCACATCTTGCATCGTAATTTTCGTTTTAATCTGTGTGCTGCTCTTTCTGTGGTTGGTGTCATGTTGTATAAAAGTCGATATATGTACTTCTCTGGCTTTTGGTGCTATGCTTTTGTTGTGAAGATCGGTGAAAATCTCAGTGTAATCTGTTATTAAGTAATTGTAACCTCTTTTAATTCTTAGGTGTAAAGGTGGTGCTTGTAACCTGACTAAGTGTTTGTAAATTTTGTTTGTTTTCTGGTTAATTAAAATTTCGTGTCCTCTGATGGCTTGTATGCATGTCCTGTAAAAGTGTGGTAGTGTGCCGTAATGGTGTGGGACATTGTTCTTTAGTGGTCTCAGTCTAGCAAGTCTAAGCCCTACGTAGTAATGGGCTAATGTGTGTTGTTCTGGGTCTCTTATTATATTTCCTACATGTCTGATTCGAAGTGCCTTTATTTTTGTCCCTATATCCTGGAGGGCAACTTCCCTGAATCTTTTCTCTTGCATGAGTGTTTGATGTTTAATGCTAAATAAAGTGTGCCCAAAAACAAAACGCCTAATCTCCTTGTTTATCTTTGTCACATTATGTTGTGGAAGGTCAAAGACTGTAGCAATGTAAATTATTTGTGGAATAATGAAGCAGTTCACTATTGCACTTCTGGAAAAAAAATGGTTGTATTTTTGTATTTGTAGCGGTGAAGCGTGTCTGTGGTATATGCAACTAAGTTCTGCCATGTGACTTTGTGTGTGCAGTTCGGGTGAGATGGGAAGTATATACCGTACAGTTTCATGTTTGTTGTTGACGTTAAATCAAAGGGAAAATCTGCTTTGTTTTTCCATCTGCCTATACCCATAATTGTAGACTTTTGGACGTTTAATTTTGACCCACTACCTTTACCAAAAAGCGTGAAAGTGTCTAGAATATTTTGTATAGACTATCATTGGCGGGAAAGAAGGTAGTATCGTCTGCGTAGGGAAGCAACTTTTTTCCCCCTTTACCTTGAATAAAAGTGCCTCTAATGTTACTGTCTTGTCTAATTTTCTCTAGCAGTGGTTCTAGAGCGAGTACATAGAGTAGAGGAGAAAGGGAACATCCCTGCCTAAAAGATCTTGTCAGCCCGAAGGCCCCAGTAAATGAATGATTTACCAAAACCTTGCTTTCAGGTTTTGTGTATATAATTTCAATCCACTTTCTAAAATATTCACCAATGTTGCAGTGTAGTAAAGTTTTATGGAGGTATGAGTGGGATATTCTGTCAAAGGCTTTTTCCTGGTCTAGCGATAGGATTGACGACTGGCAATCCTTCTGATGTGTGTAGGTGATGATGTCTCTTATGAAGTGTGCGTTCTGATGAATTTTTCTGTGCTGGACACTACACTGTTGGTCTTCGTGTATGAGTGTAGCCATGAACGGTTTGAGTTTGTTTGTTAGGGTTTTGGCTAAAATGTTATAGTCGGTGTTGAGGAGTGATATTGGTCTGTAGTTTTTAAGCTTTGTTTTGTCCGGATCGTCCTTAGGGATTAGAGTGATGTATGACAGGTTGAAACTTAATAGAAATTCCTTTTTCGAGAAAGATTCTGAATATACACTTAGAAGGAGAGGGCCTAACATGGGGAAGAAATGTTGGTAGAATTCTTCTTCTTCTTCTTCCTCGTTCGTCCTGAAAAGGACGGTGGTTGCGTTGTGTCTGTTTACGCCTAAGCTGTGATATCTGCACATTTCGGTCGACACATCCGACTTCTGCACGGCATTTTTTGGGACCGGGTTTGCCTTCCCACTGCGATCCCTACTCGCTCAGCCAGACTGTAGTGATGCAATCTGTTTCCAGGACCACCACGTGGAGGTGGAGTAGGGTCTTGACCAGCTCTGGTTCGCTGATCCTGATGCAAGCAGTCAAGCTATGGGTCGCTGACTGCATTCTCTATTGCTGCATCTTTGGGTCCCGGTTGAATTCAGCTGTGAGTCAATCTGGTCCTGGTGACTTGCCTTTTTGCATTTCGTTTACTGCGTATGTTATGTTTTCTAGGGTCAGTTCTGCATCAAGAGATTGTTTATCTTTATTGCTCAGTTTCTTAGTGTATTGCATAAAAGTGTCTTGTATATGTGGTTGAATTCCTTCTTCTGTGTAAAGATTTCTATAGTAGTCCTCAAAGGCTTGTGCTATATGTTGTGCCTGCGTTTGTATGTCTCCATGTGAGTCAATTATTTGGTCTATTTGCTTGCTTCACTGTATGTTTTGTTCTATTACCATGTGTTGTTTGCTGGTGTTGTGGTTGAGTTAAAGTGTAAGAGTATTTGTCGAGTTGGACAATAGTAGTGAAATCGACAATGATAGTGGACTGACAAAGTTTTAGATAACACATAGATAAGGTGTAAATAGGAGGTGGACTTGAGACAAACTTGGAAGACGATTTATTAAAGTTATCTCTCTCTCTCCAAGCCTCAACACACTTTTATAGTCTAAGCACCTCCCGCTCTCCTTCTTTTCTCTGGTTATACATAGAGACTATAGTAAAGAGCTGAAAAATGTTAATTATGGATGAAAGGGTCGTGAACAGCGCATTAATGAGTAAAATTTATTAAAGAAGAAATGTATGAAAATAATGCGTATCAGCACAAACGACATAAATTTTACAGCAAAAATCACAAATATGCAGATTCACCCCAACGAACACACAGACCACCAACATAAACCTGTAGAACACAGACAAATAAAATAAACAGAATGTCAGTCTGTCCGCTTTCGTGGGACCAAATGCGCTAGCTCCAGAAAGTGTCTTACATGTAGATATCCTTCAAGGTGATGGAATAAACTGCATAACCTTCCTTGTCGGTGCTATCATTGGTGACCCCTAATTGCGCGAGGGGGACTGGAAGACTGTCTATCTCCGGCTGACCAAATAAACAAACTGAGTGTCAGTCTGTCCGCTTTCGTGGGACCAAATGCACTAGCTCCAGAAAGTGTCTTACGTGCAGATATCCTTCAAGGTGATGGAATAAACTGCATAACTTTCCATGTAGGTGCTAACTTTGGTGACCCCTAATTGCGCGAGGGGGACTGGAACTCTGTCTATCTCCTGCTCACCGCTCATAAGGGCGAGGTTTTTCATTACCCAGAACTACACACAATACGAAGTTACTTGAGGACAAATGGTCCCTTTGCGCTCTTATCCGGCGCTGAAATCTTGCGTACTTGGTAGTAAATCCGGTTTGGGCTGGTTTGAACTGTGATTGACTGAGTGCTCCGTTTAAGCACACAAAGGCTGGTGATTTTAAATTCTGCTATAGACGCTGGGCTGCTAGATATCGGGAAGCCGCAGTGCTCTGACTGGTAATCCAATAGGCGAGTAGGAAACTACTACTGCAACAGATGATTTCAGATTTTGCGTTGGCTCGTTGCATACTGCGTGAGCTTAATTTCCCTTTAGAGAGAATGGCGTTGACAAAAAGGTTTTGTTTCAGGTATTTGGGGTTGATAACTCGTGATGCTAGCTGTATTCAGAAACCCTCTAGATCGAAGAGAATATGCCGTTCTTCGCCTGACTGGAGTCTGCTCTAGCAATTCGGTATCCCTGAAACTGAGACCCAAAAAGACGGCCTTTACATCAAGCAAGCAATAAAATTACACTAACGTTATACAAAACAGTTGGGCTCCACTATGGGATTAAAATTATTGAAATCATTGCTATGATAGTTTAGGGCTGTCTGTAACCATATAAGTCTCCTGTTCCTTCCACTCTATCAATTATCAGCATGCGCCCGCATAAATGTTCTGACAGCAAAATCTACTCCTCTTCTTCTCCTAACTCAACGTAATGGAAACCTAACCATGTAAGTTACCGCTGAGTGGATATGCTATTCATCTTACAACATTAAATGAATTTACATAAAATACAGCATTTGACATTACATTTGGGAAAAATATTAACATCCCACAAATGAATACATAGAAAATGCAATGTCCTTGCTATAATAATACAGTTGTGACTGAATCATAAGATATAATTATATCTCCATCTGGTGGCTGCTTTCTGTGAAAGTATAACTAGTATCTAGCTACACAAATCGGCATATCATGATTCCACCCAGCCACTAGAAGTTGCTATCAAAAAGGAATAAGTGACCATCTCCCATAATTCAGTGTTATAGTGCCTGCATCTCACTATTCAGTTTTTTAAGTGAATAATCCACACCTCTGACATTTCCTTATAGTAATGACAGTTAATTTAGCCAACTCTTAACCCAATGGTAAGCATTGTATGGACTGATTCTACGCCTAGAGAGTATCTGTTATCGTAAGTTTATCATTTAACCCATTATAAACTATAACTGCTTAAACACCACTTAACTAAGGCGGTAGACAGCGCTACATTTCACTGAATTAAATTACCGGGAGAAATCCTCAAAAATGAATTCAAGTCACATTCCTATCAGATATATATAAAAAGCTAACATGAATATATATATTATAAGAGATGTCAACTCACCCCGAGGAATGATGAGAAAAAAGGCAATAACACTTAGTTCTGTGTTAACGTCTGCCTTATTCTCATAATGGTCATCCCGGGCAGGAAATATTTTACGAGTGTGTCTGACTTATTAAATCTATCAAATTTTATAGTCTACAATTGACGCTACCCGAACACCTGGCATGGCTTGTTTCTACAGATGTTCGGCGTAATGCGTAATCGAGAGTAAGACAAAAGGTTTCTAGAGGTATACATCAGAAGCAACAACTTTGAGAAAATTTCCCCGATAGACAATACACATAATATTATGATCTCTAACTACTCGTCTAAGGGGCAAAACCACAAAGACTAGCAGCGGGTTTATCTCCCCCTGTTTCGAAGATCAAACTTATTTACCGACCGCACGAGTTCTCTCCCGCTAGCGATCAAAGACTACACAGAAACCCCTCTCGCTCGTGGTCAAAGACTTTAAACGTAAGAGATATTCTTCTGGTCAGCCTACACCAGGTGCGCTGATGTAACGTTACCGTTAGCTGACTGCTGAAGGCCAGAAGGTAAACAAACCGCGGGGTAGGGTCTGACAAGAGGAAAAATGGGCCACGTAGTTAGAATCCGAAAGAAAAGAAAATACAAAATGTCGAGGAAACCAGAACATTAAAAGAGTAATAAAATTGGGACGTGATGGTAAAATAAATTATCAGTCACCGTGACAAGTTAGCCCCCCTTTTAAAAGTTCGTGAACAACGAACTAAATGAGAGTAATTTATCTTTTTCATAGACGTCCGTTATATGTCCTTGAAACATCCTATACTCATAAGCCAAATGCGTATCCAACTTCTGTCTTTCCATCCGCATGGCTACAAGTTAATTTCTTTCCTCTGTCTAATAGACGTTCGGCGAATGGGATTTTGCGAGGCCACTCGGCACTGACGTAAATCCTTTTACTGTGAACCTGACCTTGGTTCCACAGTTCGCTCCGCCGATGTATCGTCCGGAAAATTATCCGTACCTGTTTTGAGTTATGGCCCCACCTGAACTCACTGACCACTGCATAGGTAATCCGCCTATTACATACAATGAAATCATTGCTGGCCGAAGAAACGCTAGCATATTTCTCCTTCTGCCTTTCCTCACCTATTCCCCTGTTTCGGTGGGAACGTGATCAATCTTCAGACCATGGCCGTCTAAAGGCGGGTCTGGAACTTTCCTTACCTTGCCACTCGTAATTCTGGCTTGGTCAACGGAAATGATCAAGTTGCTCTGTAATGGCCTGGCGTAGGCGATTACTTTGCTGTCCATCAGTGGGGTTGAGACCACTGGAATAATGCGATTAGAATGAGAGAACTCTGATGCCTGAAGCGTAGAGTAATCGATCGCATTCTAGATTTCTACTGAATCATAACGGATCTCAGTAGCTTCTATCTTTGGAGAAAGATAGGTATTTTCTGCGAGTTGCAGAATTTGTTGAGTCGCTTTACCGTTACTAACATGAAGTGAGCCAAAGCTCTCAACAATAGCTCCTTGAAAAGTAGTAAGACCGCTTTCCTCACTGTCTTCTGCCCTGAGAAATATGAGAGACTCGGATGGAGTACCAGGGATCCCTTCGCCTGAAACCCTGTGTCCACCAGAAACGTCAACTTTGCCCTCCCCGGAGGAAGTTACTGGCGTCAGTTGCACTTTGTCCTGCAATGCGAGATCCACTTCCTGGATTACAGGCTCCGCAGACTGCATGCAAAGGACTGGACGGTTTAAGATCCCGTTAGATCGCGAAGTGCCCGAGATAAAACTCTTGGTGGGTTTTTCCAAAGTTCCTTGGAACGAATTGGAAATTCTTACCCTTTTAGCAGGCGACTTATTCTTGCACCTTTGCAGCTCAGGGTGATGAGAGGAGCGGTACCTCCTTTCTCCGATCGTTGAGTTGGAGGGATACGCCTCTGCATATGGTTTTTCGCTGTCCGGCCGGGAAGCTTGCGAAATATGACATGATAGGGTGTGGCTCCCTTTTCTCGACGTCACGTGTCGGTTAGGTGGTGCTCAATCTGGAGCGTGAGAGGCTCGGGGTTCACCGCTTGCCAGACGGTAACATTCCGTATTATAAAGCTTGTTAGCACCTCTCTCACCTTTGTGCAGTTTCCACGCCTGGGAACGTTTCGTACTTTTTCCCATGGTTTTAGGTCTGCTGTCCCGACATAAATTCTTTGCTTGTTCGGGCTTCGGATCCAAGTCCAAAGGAAAGTCAATTTTCTGGAGTTGGGGCGCGGTTTTAGCAGGCAAGTTATCTGTCAGGGGCACAAGGTTTACAGGGGCGTTGTCAGACAAGGGCGCAGTAGAAGGGGAACTAGAGTGACTACATTTAGTATCTGTTTCCATCCTCCGGATTTGGCTTTCCAGTTCATTCATTCTGATTTGGTGTAGCCTGTCCTTTTCTTGGCTTTGTCTGTCCCTTTCTTGTCGCTCTATTTCCAATTTCTGGTACTGTTCTTGTAGCTGCTTTTCCCATTGCTTGTCCCGTTCTTGTCGTTCTATCTCCCATTGCTTGTCCTGTTCTTGTCGCTTTGTTTCCAATTGCTTCTCCTCTTCTATCGCTTCTTCTACATACTTTCGGGTGAATGCTTCGCTCTCCCCAGTTTGTTTTTCAGGACCATGCCAAGATTAAACGGCTGTTAAACCAGTCGTCTACTCGGTATTGATCCTGCATGCTCACTGCATATTCTAGAAAAGGCTGAATTTCGCTATCCTCGTAATTCATGAGCTTAGCTACCTCAAGGGCAATCTTATGCACTTTAGCTAGATCGGCCATTATCTCAGGGTAAGCAAACACTATAGAAGAATAAAACCTAGAGATCTAAGTTATCTAGCTCGCTAGATGCTGATTAACTTAATAATCAATAAAATCTAGGCTAGCATGGGAAAACTTTAAAAAAATCGAGAAGTATCTAGATACTCTGATTGCGACAAGCAGAAACCCGAAAAAACTCCAAAAAAAATCTAAGTCATGTAAAACTTATTATCACCACTTCACCCCACTTCTGTCAGTACTTAGCTATTGAGAGGATTGGTTACTATCATCCGAATGAACACCCTCCCTTGGTACAGATGCAAGCTAGTAACTGACTATCTGTAGCTTCTTATCTCAGATTAAAGAGCTACTCCAGAAAAACATATTTAACCCTTAAAAATTTTTTTTTCTGACTTTTCCAACAAATGTCGTCAGATTTACCAACCCAAAAACTCAGCAGTGATACTAGCAACCTTAACCAGCTGTCTCATTAGTAGCATGAACAAAAATGTAACTTAATATTTATGATTGCTGTGGAGAAAAAGCGCCGTTCAGACTTCCTCCAAAAGAAATAGTTCGATTACTCTAGGGGATAGAAATTCCCATAATCTGCAGAACACTAAACTCAAAGAATAAAGATAGAATCTTGTGAGCGATTCATACCAGACTGTAACCTCATCTGTTGCGATTGCTGCAGATGTGGCTCAAAATCTCGGACAAGCAAACCATTTTGTCGTGGTTGAGTTAAAGTGTAAGAGTATTTGTCGAGTTGGACAATAGTAGTGAAATCGACAATGATAGTGGACTGACAGAGTTATAGATTACACATAGATAAGGTGTAAATAGGAGGTGGACTTGAGACAAACTTGGAAGACGATTTATTAAAGTTATCTCTCTCTCTCCAAGCCTCAACACACTTTTATAGTCTAAGCACCTCTCGCTCTCCTTCTTTTCTCTGGTTATACATAAAGACTATAGTAAAGAGCTGAAAAATGTTAATTATGGATGAAAGGGTCGTGAACAGCGCATTAATAAATGAGTAAAATTTATTAAAGAAGAAATGTATGAAAATAATGCGTATCAGCACAAACGACATAAATTTTACAGCAAAAATCACAAATATGCAGATTCACCCCAACGAACACACAGACCACCAACATAAACCTGTAGAACACAGACAAATAAAATAAACAGAATGTCAGTCTGTCCGCTTTCGTGGGACCAAATGCGCTAGCTCCAGAAAGTGTCTTACATGTAGATATCCTTCAAGGTGATGGAATAAATTGCATAACTTTCCATGTCGGTGCTATCATTGGTGACCCCTAATTGCGCGAGGGGGACTGGAAGACTGTCTATCTCCGGCTGACCAAATAAACAAACTGAGTGTCAGTCTGTCCGCTTTCGTGGGACCAAATGCACTAGCTCCAGAAAGTGTCTTACGTGCAGATATCCTTCAAGGTGATGGAATAAACTGCATAACTTTCCATGTAGTTGCTAACTTTGGTGACCCCTAATTGCGCGAGGGGGACTGAAACTCTGTCTATCTCCTGCTGACCGCTCATAAGGGCGAGGTTTTTCATAACCCAGAACTACACACAATACGAAGTTACTTGAGGACAAACGGTCCCTTTGCGCTCTTATCCGGCGCTGGAATCTTGCGTACTTGGTAGTAAATCCGGTTTGGGCTGGTTTGAACTGTGATTGACTGAGTGCTCCGTTTAAGCACACAAAGGCTGGTGATTTTAAATTCTGCTATAGACGCTGGGCTGCTAGATATCGGGAAGCCGCAATGCTCTGACTGGTAATCCAATAGACGAGTAGGAAACTACTACTGCAACAGATGATTTCAGATTTTGCATTGGCTCGTTGCATACTGCGTGAGCTTAATTTCCCTTTAGAGAGAATGGCGTTGACAAAAAGGTTTTGTTTCAGGTATTTGGGGTTGACAACTCGTGATGCTAGCTGTATTCAGAAACCCCCTAGATCGAAGAGAATATGCCGTTCTTCGCCTGACTGGAGTCTGCTCTAGCAATTCGGTATCCCTGAAACTGAGACCCAAAAAGACGGCCTTTACATCAAGCAAGCAATAAAATTACACTAACGTTATACAAAACAGTTGGGCTCCACTATGGGATTAAAATTATTGAAATCATTGCTATGATAGTTTAGGGCTGTCTGTAACCATATAAGTCTCCTGTTCCTTCCACTCTATCAATTATCAGCATGCGCCCGCATAGGCTATCTAGATTTTGTACACATATTTACCTGTCAGTAAATGTTCTGACAGCAAAATCTACTCCTCTTCTTCTCCCAACTCAACGTACAGGAAACCTAACCCTGTAGTTACAGCTGAGTGGATATGCTATTCATCTTACAACATTAAACGAATTTACATAAAATACAGCATTTGACATTACACAATAGTTGGTATGTCTCCTCTTTTAAGACAAATATTAACATCCCACAAATGAATACATAGAAAATGCAATGTCCTTGCTATAATAATACAGTTGTGACTGAATCATAAGATATAATTATATCTCCATCTGGTGGCTGCTTTCTGTGAAAGTATAACTAGTATCTAGCTACACAAATCGGCATATCATGATTCCACCCAGCCACTAGAAGTTGCTATCAAAAAGGAATAAGTGACCATCTCCCATAATTCAGTGTTATAGTGCCTGCATCTCACTATTCAGTTTTTTAAGTGAATAATCCACACCTCTGACATTTCCTTATAGTAATGACAGTTAATTTAGCCAACTCTTAACCCAATGGTAAGCATTGTATGGACTGATTCTACGCCTAGAGAGTATCTGTTATCGTAAGTTTATCATTTAACCCATTATAAACTATAACTGCTTAAACACCACATAACTAAGGCGGTAGACAGCGCTACATTTCACTGAATTAAATTACCGGGAGAAATCCTCAAAAATGAATTCAAGTCACATTCCTATCAGATATATATAAAAAGCTAACATGAATATATATATATATATATATATATATATATATATATATATATATATATATATATATATATATATATATATATATATATATTATAAGAGATGTCAACTCACCCCGAGGAATGATGAGAAAATAGGCAATGACATTTAGTTTTGTGTTAACGTCTGCCTTATTCTCATAATGGTCATCCCGGGCAGGAAATATTTTACGAGTGTGTCTGACTTATTAAATCTATCAAATTTTATAGTCTACAATTGACGCTACCCGAACACCTGGCATGGCTTGTTTCTACAGATGTTCGGCGTAATGCGTAATCGAGAGTAAGACAAAAGGTTTCTAGAGGTATACATCAGAAGCAACAACTTTGAGAAAATTTCCCCGATAGACAATACACATAATATTATGATCTCTAACTACTCGTCTAAGGGGCAAAACCACAAAGACTAGCAGCGGGTTTATCTCCCCCTGTTTCGAAGATCAAACTTATTTACCGACCGCACGAGTTCTCTCCCGCTAGCGATCAAAGACTACACAGAAACTCCTCTCGCTCGTGGTCAAAGACTTTAAACTTAAGAGATATTCTTCTGGTCAGCCTACACCAGGTGCGCTGATGTAACGTTACAGTTAGCTGACCGCTGAAGGCCAGAACGTAAACAAACCGCGGGGTAGGATCTGACAAGAGGAAAAATGGGCCACGTAGTTAGAATCCAAAAGAAAAGAAAATACAAAATGTCGAGGAAACCAGAACATTAAAAGAGTAATAAAATTGGGACGTGATGGTAAAATAAATTATCAGTCACCGTGACAGCTGGGTATCTCTTGTGTGATTGTGTTCAATTTTGTCCGTAACAGAGCACCTCTTAATCTATGGTGTTGATATTGTTCTACTTCTTCCTGCAATATAATGATATGAGGTGCTGTTTTATCAATTAGAGTTGCGAGTTTGATGGCGTGTTCTATTATCTTTTCCTGTCGTATTTTGTCTCTATGAATCTTGGTTGCCAGTATTTGTGTTCTCTCGCGTATAGTATTCTTTAATAGCTCCCAGTGTTGTTGTGTGTTTTCAGTGGGTAAGTCTGTTGTGTATGTAAGAATGAGTTGCGTCATTTGCTCAACGTATGTTTTATTTTGCAGCAGTGTGTTGTTGAACTTCCAGTGAGGTGAGCGTTTGGATGTGATATTTGTGTGTGTGGTGTTTACAGTTGCCAAAACCGCTTTGTGGTCTGTGAATTTGAGTGTTTCTGGTAAGTGTTTGGACTCGATTGTACAGCGCGTTGATGGTGAATAAATTCTATCTAATCGTGCTGTTCTGCCATGTGTGTTATTTGTGTGTGTGGTGTCAGTGCCTTTGGGATGTGTCTCTCTGTAGGTGTCCTTTAAGCTGTGCATGTCTACTATGGTTTGTAGCATATCTAGCTGGTGAGTGCCCTCCCTGTTTGGCAATCGAATTTGTGTTTTGACATCCCCGCCTATAACATCCATATTTTGTCAGTATACAATTAAAATCTCCCCCTAATATGATGTTCTGCCCCCTGTATGAATGCGTGAGTAGGCTTTCTAGGATATCATAAAACAAGGGTTGGTGTCTGTAATCTGGTGGTGCATGTATGTTTACTATGGTGAATATTTGTGTGTTGTTCCTTACCTGAACTATGGCTATTCTACCCTTACTATCTCTATTATTCCGGATAATTTCTCACCTATCCGATGTCTGTACGATAGCTACCCCTGAACCAATATTCTGAACATTAAGGCTAAAACATGAATGTCTAAGTCCTAATTTTGTCGTGATATGGGCTGCGTGTTCGTCTGTGTGTATGTTGGTTTCTTGAACCAGTATAAAATGTGGATGGTATTTGTGTATGAGTGTTATGAAATGTTGTAATTTTGTGCGAAGACCACGAATATTAACACTAATTATTCTAATTTCTGCCGCCATTCCTGAAATGTGGTATTTGCTAATAGTGTAATTACATAAAAATTGATGTTTGAGGTCAGGGGAAAACGTCTTTACTCTGTGTTACCAGGGCTATCCAGCACAATGACGAGCCTTGGGCTGGTGTCTGACAGTGTTCTACGTCTGGTTGGTGTTTCCATATGTTGCTTGTGTGTCTTTTCTTTGTTTGGGCTTGTTGGGCTATTGTTTTTATAAGCTTGCGCTGGAGTAGGAAAATGCTTGGGGTCTATCATCGTAAAGTTCGGTGTGTCTTGTGTAGTGACGTTGTCCTCAGAGTAGTGTCTTCTTCGTTTATTATTTCTCATGACTATTTCTAACTTCTCTTTGTCTGCAGGCTGGCGGGGAGCTAGTTTTTGTTGTGCTTGTTTATCTGGTTGTGTACGTACTTCTTGTCCTTTATTTTTTTGGGAGCACCTATTTGCCCAATGGTCTTCTTGCATGCAAAAAGGGCACGCCGTCTTCCGTCCTGGTATGTTGACGAAAATTTTGTGTCTTTTGCCCCTGCCCGTTGATTTCTAAATCCACGTAATGGGGGAGGGGATCTTTGGGTTTGCAAAGCAGGATCCACTTGTCCATAGCATTTTTTAACTGGAATGTTTCTGCCTCGGCGTCTCCCGAGACAGCCACAGCTATCTTTCTTGCCGCCTCCTTTTTCAATGTTGAACGCATCCAGTGGAGGGTGGCTTTCACCCGTTCTTTGTCTAGATGCTCCACTAGAACCGATAGCTTTGGAGTCTGCCACTCCAATCGTTTCCCATGTAGGGAGTTTTACTGGGCGGCTTGCGCCACAGGCGTCAAGGTGGCATACCACCGATTTGGGTCTTCAAACCGGTATATCCACGATATACCATTGGGCATGATGCCGCACGGGCCCGTTAAAATACTTGCTATTAGCGAGTAGGAGGCGCCCAGCCTGTGCTCCAGAAATGGACAAACCAAAGTGCCGCTTTGGTGCAAGGCACCTCTTTCGAAGTCCTCGCTGGCATCAAGGTTGATGTTTGTCATCATTTTCATGTGGCGATTTCCTCCAATTTTTAATGACCAAAGAAAGTGGATACTTCTACTTACGAAGTTTGGAAAAATACATTTGAATCGACCAGGCTTCACTACACGTCCGTAAAATCTATAGGAAATTTATTTGGAACTGTAGCAAATGTAATTTTTGCTGGGGACGTTAAGATGTTTGTAACCGTTTATTATTTTGCAGTAGTGGTTCTCTCGCTTTAGTAACGTGTTACTTTTCACTGTGATTGTTTTACAATGTGATTGCATTACACTGTTAGCTAGACGAGGTTCCATTAGTGATTCTAGCCACAACTGTTAGTCATTGTGGGGATAGGTAGGGATAATATTAATCATCGGGTATTCTTCCACCTGTTGGATATTCTTTCAAGTACACTCTACTGTTGAAGTAACACACCTCTGTAGAGGTAACAGATTCTTAAATACATCCGCCACACAGGCTGATTCTATATATATATGTATGCTGCTGTCCTGTCCCCGTGTCTGCAATGTTGACATGGGTGTATGTAGATTCAGTCACACCCCACAGTACGTACGTAAGAGTACATGGAGAAGTCAAAAAGTGTTGTAAACGACTGGGAACAGTTCGATACTGTTTATTCCTTTACAACACAGACACAACGGCATAGACGAAAATACGTTGACAGCAAAAGCATGAAATATCTCAGCGCTAGCAATACAGAACTGCACACTCGGCAGTTATGATCATAATCATGGCCTTACAAATCTCCACACTTCTTAAATACTCAAGACTGCAACTACGGCAGTTATATTAATGGCCTTACAAATCTCCACACTTCTTAAATACTCAAGACTGCAACTACGGCAGTTATATCAATGGCCTTACAAATCTCCACACTTCTTAAATACTCAAGACTGCAACTACGGCAGTTATATTAATGGCCTTACAAATCTCCACACTTCTTAAATACTCAAGACTGCAACTACGGCAGTTATATTAATGGCCTTACAAATCTCCACACTTCTTAAATACACAAGACTACAACTACGGCAGTTATATTAATGGCCTTACAAATCTCCACACTTCTTAAATACTCACGACTGCAACTACGGCAGTTATATCAATGGCCTTACAAATCTCCACACTTCTTAAATACTCAAGACTGCAACTACGGCAGTTATATTAATGGCCTTACAAATCTCCACACTTCTTAAATACTCAAGACTGCAACTACGGCAGTTATATTAATGGCCTTACAAATCTCCACACTTCTTAAATACACAAGACTACAACTACGGCAGTTATATTAATGGCCTTACAAATCTCCACACTTCTTACAAAAAACACAGCGAAAACCATCGCTAGACATATTCCTAGTGCTCTGCGCAGACACACACTTATAGCTGACTCCCTTAGTCAATTCCCAGGACACAATGCTCTCCCGTACACACCCAGGGGACACACTGTGAACTCCCTGTCACGAGACTCGACTGTTTGAAACCCCACTCAGTCAAAATACATGCAGGCTAGCCGCGAGCTAATCACAGCTCAATACAACTCAGTGATAAATTCCTCACAGGCGTGACTCAACGCTGTGAGAAGCGATCATCGCTTTGTTCTCGATCATACGAGAAGATATTATTCCTATCCCCTTTTAAACAAGCATCAGCTTAATCGGGCATCAAGTGCCACAACCCATAATTTAACTTGTCTAAAAAACATATTCAGAATTACTGCCCTTTTCATAGGATCAACTCGTTACAGTTTCCCACACACCCGGGGGAAAAAAATGATTCTATCATTTTTTTTTGAAAATCAAACTCCCAAAAATTTAGAAAATAAAAAATCTCTAACATATACCTACAAAAACTTTATCTTATGATAAACAAAATAGTACATTTACAAAAAATATCAGCAGTAAATGTAAAAATGAAGTGTCCTACAAAATCAAAGAAGTATACTAAAATTAATCTAATACAAAACCAAGCTAAGTATATTCAATACAGACTAAACAGGAAACAACCAATAGTAAAAGAAAAGACAAGATCAAAAAATGAAGTATGATTCGTAATGGAGGAAAATGTTAAATCAAAACATGAGAAAAATCAAATAAAATCTCAAGATAACAATCAAGTTATACAATTCCTTAAATGTAAATAAATACAATTATTATCTTAAGTTATAATTAATCTAACAATACAAAGAATGAAAGTATAATAAACGTAACGAGAAAAAGTATACAAGAAACATGAAATGGAACGTAGACGAAACACAGAAGTATAACGAAAATATGAAACGATACTGAAAAGACAATAGAAAAGATGTAAAGTAATATTGAATAGTCAAGAAATACTGATAGAAAGTAAAGATGAAAATGTAGAGAAAAATAGTAACAACACATTATAATAACTATCTAAATTAAAGAATGTATTGTCTAAATAATTACAATCTTAAATGAAAATTACAACACAAAACGACAAAGTGTATCTAACACCACAAAAGAAAGCTTATGACAAAACTAAACATAATAAGTAATTTAACTAAATTATAAAACTTATACCTAACTAAAATAAATTATACGTAATATGAAAGCTATAAAATAAATTTCGCACTGACGGACAGTCACGCGCTAAATATAGAAAAAATACATCAAAACATCAAAACAATTTCAAAGAACTAATGACACTACACATTACTAACTATAATATACAGTCTAGCGCTGGCGCAAAAAAAATATCACAATGTCAAAAAAATAATACATTTTCGAAGAAAAATAAAATACCAAAATGTTTAACAACGCTAAATTCCAAAGAGAGAAAAAATATTATTACATATGCAAACAATTCAAAGTTATAATTAATAAACTAATCAATGAAATCAACTTTAAGAAAAATGAAGGTCATATAAACAATCTATCTCTAAACAGACACACATCAACGAATGTAAGTTTGATTTAACCTTTAAATTCTTTCGGCAGACAATTACGTTGAGCTCAGCTACAGTATTAATTGGCTATAGCTTTATGTCTTACTCAACTTGGTATGATACGCTGACCTCTATCGAACAGTCACCACTGTGAATGAATACAAATGAAAATCCCTACTTTAATCAGCCGTAAGATTTAAGTAGCAAAAACGGATAGTTAATTCAACAATTACCTAACATAGTGGTTCGTGTAAAGTCCTGGTCTCTTCACGATGTCATCAGCTCTTTTCCTATGACATGTAGATACTACAGAAACATGACCGCACTTGTATGTCGTCATTGCTGTATTCTGCAATAGATTTTTACACCTAACACAACGAGATGCTTTCTCGACATCAAAATTAGAACAAGCAGTATCATTCAATAGGCCCTTATCATTCTTATCACCCTGCCTATAAGAAAACTTAGGCTTTAGTTGAGGAAAGTCACTCTGGTTATGTGACGAACAATTTGGAGATTTGTTATGTCTATAGAACACATCGTCTTTTACTCTATCTTGACCATTGTTATTTTTATGAATCAAGTTAGCACTGTTAGTTTTGTTGCGATTACCATCTCCTCTTTGAATATAGTTACTTCTAGGATCAAAATGTTGAAATCTGTCAAATTGTTTACAGTTCATTGGATAATAAGAATTACCACTTGACAAACTCCTTTGGTCCTGTCTAACCTTAGAATTATTTCTCTTACCAAAGCCTTTACTTTCTTTGCCTATGGGGATATGCTTACCAATTCTGTCAAACTGACTGAGCTGAGTTTGACGAGCAACTGGACCGCTAGAATGTTTATCATCCCGTCCATAATGTGTCTCATTCTTGGACCTAGTAGTACTAGATTTATTCCTTGCTATAAATTTATCAGAGTTTACAACAGTAGATACATGGTTGATATTAAGAGTTCTGGCTTGAACTTTATGACCATTCTTTTCATGATTAACAGAACTTGATGGCAATCTAGAATTCTCTTTGTTTGTCTGACGCCACGAATCACAATCATTAGCAGAGACGCCATCAGCACGCGGAAAATTGTATCTGCCACGTAGGGATTTACCTCTATCCTGCTTAACATCACTAGAAGTATTAGCAACGAGTGTGTGGAGCTGACTCTTTGCAACTTTCTGTCTATCACTGTCAACATTGACAGAAGACCACATTTTGTTTTTCAAAACCATATCTAGTAAGCCATATATTCTTTCCCTTGCTTCCGCAATTTCATTATCTTTAAGTGAAATCTCTTCACTTAACCTTTTATTTAACTCCTTAACAGTTAAAACTTTGTCGCTTTCTTCTGCTAGTAATTTCTCAACCTTAATCAATTTGTCTTTCTCCACCATTAACTCTTCCACTCTCTCTTTATCATCCCTCTCAATCTCACTATCATGGTCATTCGTAAGCCTATCAACCTTTTCTGGTAATACCGCATTCTTTTCTTTAAGTTGGCCAGCTAGGACAATGTTATAGTTTAATAGACCAACAAGTGTTTTATTATAGGACTTTTCACGTTCCTTTTTATCTTCCAACTGAGTTTTCAACTCTTTGATTTCGCTTAATGCGGATTTCAAACTTGCTTGCACACTAGCAAGTTCCGAGTTTGATTTATACAAATCACCTGTGAGCTTAGACAATTTTTCCTGAAGTTTACTCTCTTCAGCCATACTCTTTGAGCAATTTTTTCTTTCCTGTCTGTTGACTCTTACTTCCCCATCTTCTAACTTCTTTTCCTGATTGTCAGAGATGCCGTAGAAAATTAACGTGTGTATATTTCTTACTATATGATCATGTTTAACATTCATATAGATGTATGCAAATGAACGAAGGTAAGTTAATAACCTTGCTAAATCCTCTGCCATTCTCAAATGAGGATGAGACTGAAAATTGTCCTTAGCAAAATATCTTAGGGCTTTTGACGTATTGACCAAAAATATGTCCATTACATGTGCCTCAAGCTCTGGGCCTTTCAATTTTTCAAAATCTTTCCCTTCTTCATATAAATATACCAAAATAGGCCTCATATCATCAGGATCTGTATCAACATCAAGACCCATAGTGATTTATCTATTGAGTTCACTGTATATGTAATCACCTATACAAATTATTGTCCCAAGAGGTTGGACTATTACCTTTCCAGATCACAGAGTTAACTACCTGTAAAAAAAATGAGCTTATTCCCAAATCTGTATCAGCAATTCCTTTCTATAGTACCTTTATATGGGCATATTCAGGAAAGTCTATATATATGTCATAGCCACAAGTTACTTGGAGCCGCGGTAGCATAGTGGTTAGTGCACTGGCTTCCTAGCGCAGTGGTCTATGGTTCGATCCCCAGATGAGGCGGAAAAATTTTTAGGCCACAAACGGCTCCTGGGTCGACCCAGCCCCAAATGGGTACCAGAGCTACTCTGGGAAGGTTAAGGCGGCCGGCGTGATGCCGACCACATCACCCCTCGTGTGCCGACGGTCAAGATAATATGGGCCTAACACCATATTCCCAATATGCCTAAATGGGCGTGTAACGGGTTCCTTTACCTTTTTTTTTTTTACAAGTTACTTATGCATCAACTTCTATAATCAATCTATATAGATATCGACAATAACCAGAACAGATATCAATAGATTAAGTTTGTACAATTCAAGAAGGCCTGATGACATACATGGAGCGACACAATCTAAACTCTACCAAACCACTTATCTGTCATTAATCCCGTTCCTCTCCGCCAAGACACTGGATATCACAAAGTTATGCGGCTAAAAACACTCCACTGCGGGAAGGTACTTGAACTTGACTTTTTCCCTTCAGTTACTTGTGATAGAATAGCATGTGCTTGACCAATGCACACACGACAACAGGAACCGGAAACAGTCTGGAACTCAGCAAACACAGCAACTCTTGACTCTTCTGTAGTCGTAAAGGTACACGTAACACCGTGTTTCATAACCTCTTGAACTTGAAATGGGGATAACTGGAACAAACTGCTGGTACAAACACCGTCAAAGTCTACTTCAACCCCCGTGACCACTGCAGACGTTGTTGTGGTCTATGGTTACTAAATCGAATGTCAAACAGGTACTGGTGTAGAGTTGAATACAACCACGAATAAAACGTGCGTGGTTTCTCACTTGCGCTACACAGGCAGATTACAATACCAGGTCAAGATTCTGAACACCGGAGACCCAAGCCACGCCCACACAGGGCTATTTATGTGTACATCGAGATCCCGTAGTAATAATGTTATAACGCAAATGACATAGGTGTCAGTTACACCCCGTAAGACTGGTATAGAAGATAAAACCAGCCTTGGCCACCATAAATGTAACCGTTTATTATTTTGCAGTAGTGGTTCTCTCGCTTTAGTAACGTGTTACCTTTCACTGTGATTGTTTTACAATGTGATTGCATTACACTGTTAGCTTGACGAGGTTGCAGTAGTGATTCTAGCCACCACTGTTAGTCCCTGTGGGGATAGGTAGGGATAATATTAATCATCGGGTATTCTTCCACCTGTTGGATATTCTTTCAAGTACACTCTACTGTTGAAGTAACACACCTCTGTAGAGGTAACAGATTCTTAAATACATCCGCCACACAGGCTGATTCTATATATATATATGTATGCTGCTGTCCTGTCCCCGTGTCTGCAATGTTGACATGGGTGTATGTAGATTCAGTCACACCCCACAGTACGTACGTAAGAGTACATGGAGAAGTCAAAAAGGGTTGTAAACGACTGGGAACAGTTCGATACTGTTTATTCCGTTACAACACAGACACAACGGCATAGACGAAAATACGTTGACCGCAAAAGCATGAAATACCTCAGCGCTAGCAATACTGAACTGCACACTCGGCAGTTATGATCATAATCATGGCCTTACAAATCTCCACACTTCTTAAATACTCAAGACTGCAACTACGGCAGTTATATTAATGGCCTTACAAATCTCCACACTTCTTAAATACTCAAGACTGCAACTACGGCAGTTATATCAATGGCCTTACAAATCTCCACACTTCTTAAATACTCAAGACTGCAACTACGGCAGTTATATTAATGGCCTTACAAATCTCCACACTTCTTAAATACTCAAGACTGCAACTACGGCAGTTATATTAATGGCCTTACAAATCTCCACACTTCTTAAATACACAAGACTACAACTACGGCAGTTATATTAATGGCCTTACAAATCTCCACACTTCTTACAAAAAACACAGCGAAAACCATCGCTAGACATATTCCTAGTGCTCTGCGCAGACACACACTTATAGCTGACTCCCTCAGTCAACTCCCAGGACACAATGCTCTCTCGTACACACCCAGGGCACACACTGTGAACTCCCTGTCACGAGACTCGACTGTTTGAAACCCCACTCAGTCAAAATACATGCAGGCTAGCCGCGTGCTAATAACAGCTCAATACAACTCAGGGATAAATTCCTCACAGGCGTGACTCAACGCTGCGAGAAGCGATCATCGCTTTGTTCTCGATCATACGAGAAGATATTATTCCTATCCCCTTTTAAACAAGCATCAGCTTAATCAGGCATCAAGTGCCACAACCCAAAATTTAACTTGTCCATAAAACATATTCAGAATTACTGCCCTTTTCATAGGATCAACTCGTTACAATGTTATACCTAACAAGAATGATAGTTGTGTCTGTGGTAAACTGTGTGAGGTCAAGCACATGTAGGTCCCTGACTATAAAAAGAATGATGATGATGATGATATATTGTATCAGGGAACCTAACGCTACCTCCCTAGATCTCACACAGTCCGTATTTTGATTCTAGTGGCTGGTGTATGTCAGTATATCAATGTAGAGAAAATGTATATCAGCACCCACACGTAAGCTCCTTCAGGCTATCAGCTGACAGCTTAAACTTTATAATGGAGACTTTACACCCACTCATCAGTGATAATAACGGGAAAAGTGTCTTATAAGGTTTTAAGCCACCTAATGATATGGTTCAAATGCTATGTTAACGCCATTGTGTTATTCAGTGATAAAGGCGTAAATGAGTTCTCCTTATATAGGCCACGCCCACACAGAGCTATTTGTAAATATTTCACTACTGTTACTATGCCTAGAATGTTCAAAGTAGGTGTGTACTGGTACATTCATCCATCACAGTGACACACATAGGATTCATGGATCGTTGAACGCTGGGTAACGTTTAAAGCACAGTTTATTTACGTTCCAATACGATCACACTGACATAGACGACATATAGCATAAAGTACAAGCATCAATCACAGCGCCTAGTGGCGCACACCTCATAGAAATACACATCCACCATGTTCCTTAAAGAACTGCGTTCACCGCAGTTGTAAATACGGCCTCAAATACGGCCTCATACATATGGCCTAATCCAGAAAGACTGCTCACATCGCAGTACTATTAAATTCATCCAATAGCGGTGCACTTCTTATAGAAGATGCACATAAACGATTTTCCTCAAAAGACTACGTCTCCCCTTCTCAACAAAGGCTGCTCCCCGGCAGTTGAATAATCACCGTCATCGCTATCCCTTCTTAAGGCCTAATAATAAATAGTGGTGCACTTCCTATAGAAGATGCACATCCACAATATTCCTCAAAGGACTGCGTACCCAGCAGTCTGCAGTAATATAGCCTGCACAATATATGGCCTAATCTCCTTTACAAAAATGTCTATGGCCTACAAAGTAATGTCTTTACCTCTCAGACTCTTCATAGCACCTAATTGTAGACTAGTGGTGCACTTCTCATAGAACGTGCCCAATAACAAAGTCTCTCATAAACTGTCACTGCAGTCATAAATATTATAGTACGTACCATCTTCAAATAATCTAACACATGGAAGAATATTCAATACAGGAAGAATATTCAAATACAGGAAGAATATTCAAATACAGGCCTGTGCAAAAAGGTCTCCACCGAGACACACATTGTGAAAAACACTATACATCTTTACCGAACACTGGTCGGGAACACACACTTAGAAAAAACACCAGGGTTGACTTCACTCCGTCAACACCTAGAACCGACTGCTAGCGGTCACAAAAACTCCCGCCTAAACAGTCACGGGACTTCGCTGTTTAACGCAGCTCAGTCCCTTCACGGTTAAGCCGTGAGAACTATTTACATTTCTACAATACAGAATAGCGCTCACGACGCTATCTGTACACTATGACTTCTATCATATATTTGTTTACCCAATTCACCGTTAATCAAGTCTACAAGTGATGTAACCCTTAATTTACTCTGTCCAACCCGTATACAAAGGATCACCTCCCTTTTGACCTTAACATACTACCACCACCTCCGGAGAAAAAAATGATTTATCATTTTTTTGACAAGAACTACATCAAAGAAAAATGAGGGGTCAGCTAAGTTCTAATATACTCATACAAAAATTAGCTTATGTTAAGGTTATAATAATATATCGACAAAAATATAAGCAAGTGTACAATAAAACAAATTATACACAATAATCTGCTAAGTACACTAAATAAACAGTTTCAACAAAGTTAACTATGATCACTGTAGACCAAATAGTATGCAATAACTATAAAGTAACAGACAAGATCAAGCAAAAGAAGCATGATCAAACCTGAAAATCAGCAATGAAATCAATATAGGAAGAAATCAATAATACCATATGATAACAATCAAGTAAATCAATTCCTTACATCAAACTAGATACAACCGACATAAATAGCTATCTCATACCAAACCATATAATCAACATAACAATCCTAAGAAAGGAAGTATAAGAAGTGTAAGAAGTAAACGTATACAAATATAATTGACATAGATGAAACATAGAAGCATCACGAAAGTATAAACTGCTTCAAAAGAAATGGAATGAAACGAAGAATCATCCGAAAAGAAAGAAGAAACTTCAAGAAATGAATGTATAGAATAAGTAGCAATACATCCCAATAACTATCTAAACAAACAATGTATTGTAAAACAAATACAATCATGACAGAAAATCGTATAACAAAAAGACAAAGTATATATGTACCAAACACGAATAAAGGATATAACTACATAATGCATAATAAATAATTTAGCCAAGTTACAACACTTATTCATAACTAAAATGAAATATCACAGGCATCACACACAAAAAAGTGTGATATGTAAAAACACAAATATCACAATCTCAAAAGAAAAAAAAAATTATTATCTTTCTCTCTCTTTTTTTTTAAATGTAGAAATATCAATATATATTATTACTCCTAGTGTACAATTAAGCACTGGACACATAAAAAATACAATACTTTCACAAAGAAAAACAAATACATTTTTAGTATTTTAAAGTTTTACAAGTTTCAACCTGTAATTAATAAATCACAAGTGAAATGAGCTTTAACAAAATGTGAGACATAAAAAAAAAATTCCCATCTCTAAGTAGACACAAATAAACACCTATAAAAAACCACACTATTAACATCATACCAACTTGCAAATATAAACATAACAAGTCAGACTACTAAACTCTTCAACAAACAACAGTATCCGCTATCTCTGAAAATTCTACATATATAGTTTAGTTCCAAAATAACATTCCACAACCCAACACTTTCTTCATATAACCTTTGTATAAGGTAATATATTAACTAAACATGGAGTCAGATACGAAAAAGAAAAACAAATTTAGTAACCAAAAAACTCTCTGAAAGCGACTAACGCATATTCATAACTAATGAGTTTGTGCTTAGGGCTGGCAATCTCATTATGTAAAAAACTATTCTAACAATTAGTCCTGCAAAATCATATCAATGTTTTGATGTAACAGCTATTATAGCTCCAAACTTGACAACAAAGCACATATGGTCAAATACAATATGAGAAAATGGAATAGTCTTCAGACTAGTGTATGTAAATACAAAAAATCCATAATTTCATCAACAACAAAAATTAACAATCAAAGACAAGTCACTACAAAATGAAATGTTACAATTCATCGCAATGATAATACGTACAATGTTTATCCACAATACAATTATGAAAAAAACAAGATAGAGTACAAATAATGCATAAATATGGACATACACAATGTCCAATGTAACATTATACAATGCAATCATATTATACTATACAATAATACATTATCCTTAAAAAAAAATCAAGTATAAGAAACACTGTAGCAATCTTGAATCAATTCCTAAAGAAAAAAAAAATAAATAGGTCACAACTCCGGTTGATAGTATTCTGTAAACCGCACGGGATGACATCAAATAATACTGGGTCAACATGTTGGCTGGATTACGCTTGATTACACACACGGTCGTAAGGTAACAAACATTTCTGTCACAGCTAAGGAAAAACAGGCACGCTGACCTTTATCGCATAGCTGCTACTGTTGAAAAATACAAATGAAAATCTCCATTTTAATCAACTGTAAGATTATAATGAAAAACGGATAGGTTAACTACACAATTACCTAAACCGTGGTTATGAAAACGTCTGGTTTCTATATGATGTCACCAACTCTTCCTTCATCCATAGTATACAACCCAGGAGGCTTGGGTCAACCTGACCGAAAATGACGGTCATCACACCAGTAGTAGGCTGAAATAAAGTTACACTCACAACAACGAGATACTCTCTCGTAATCCAAAAAAACATAACAGCAGTAGTACTTAAGACATCAATAGTTATTGTTACTTTATTTACTACCAATGACTTTGGGCTTTTGTTGCACACAGTTAACCTGGTTATGTGTAGTAATATTTTGAGAGTTATTATCTCTATTACTATTCCCCTTATTATTCCATTTGTTCTGCCGAGAACTGCAGTTAGCATTGTTATGCTTAACTTCTCTCCTAGGATAGAAATATCTGGTAAATGAATCTTGTTGACTCCTAGAACAATTATTATCAGATTTGTAATCTTTAATGTAATTATTTCTATCATAATTTCTCAACTCTTCAGAATCAAAATTTTGAGATCTGTTAGACTGTCTCTGGTTTCATAGAGAGGAAAAACTACCATTTAATGGGCTTCCTTGGTACTGTCTAACATTATGGTTATTTCTTTTACCAAAACTGTTTTTATTCTTTTCTGTGGTAACATGATTATTTGCTGTATCACCCTGTCTAAATTTGGTATGACCAGTAGTAAAACTGATCGAATCCTTATGGTTACCTACATGATGTTTGTTATCTTTATTACCAGAACTGGATGTTACACATGAAATATCTTAGCTGGTCTGACGCCAATAGTCATTAATTTTCGACGCAGCGTCTTCCGTACGTGGGAAATTGTATTTGCCACGCCGGGATTTACGTCCATCATGTTCGATTTTCGTATTCGCTAAGAGTGTATAGGGCAGGCTCTTTGCTTGTTTCACTCGTTGATAAACATCCTTCTGTCTACTATTGTCAACATTGACAGTAGACAATCCTTTGATGCCTAAAACAACATCTACCAAACCATTCACTCTTCTCCTCAATTCAGTAATCTCTTGGTTTAGTTTCTTATTTAAGTTATCACATGTCATAACTTTGCGTCTCTCTTCTGTAAGTAACTTCTCAATCTTAATCATTTTCTTTTTCTGCACCGTTAACTCTTCTAACCTCTGCTTATCATCCTTTTCCTTATTTGCCTTCAACTTTGTTAAGTTCATCTGAAGTTCCTCAGTGTCACTATCATGACTATCTACAAGCTCATCAATCTTCTCCGGAATTATAGTATTCATCTCTTGAAGTGTACCAAAACATACGTCATGTAGCATCTCTATGTATAATTTTTCTCGTTCATTGGTCTCCACTTTCAATTTGTTGTACATTTGTTTATTTTCTTGGATCTCTTGAGTAAGATTTCTAACTACCCGTTGCTTATCTTTTATCTGGACTTCCAAGTCCTTGACTTTACTGCATTCAGAGTCTAATGATGTTTTCACACTAGAAAGCTCCAAGTTTGATTTAAGTAAATCACTTGTGAGTTTGAACACTGTTTCTTGCAACTTATTCCTTTCAGCAATATCCTGCAAAAAATTTTCTCTTTCCTGAAGAGCACTGTGTTTGATTACTTTTATTCGCTCCTTCTCTTCTAATTCCCTTTTCTGATCATCCTGCATGTCATTGCGGATTATGTTGTGTAAAACCTCATGCATAAAATTGTGTCTAGCCTCAGTATAATTGTACACCATCGGACGTAGGCATTCTAACAACTTCGCCAAATCTCTAGCCATGATCATTTCAGGATTTGAATGAGGGTTATTGTCAGTAAAAAACTTTATGGCTGCTACTGCATTAAACAAAAACCCATCCAGCACGTATCTATCAAGTGCTGGGCCTTTTAATCCCTCACCATATTCAGCTTCATTAGCTAAATACTCTAGCATAGGCCTCATATCCTCTGGATCATCATCAAAATCCATGGTGATTCAAACACTGAGTGTACAAAATTTATAAACCACTTATAATTCTAATAAGATTATGTTACATAGCCCTCAATCAATTATGCATCAAATCTCACAATAATACGCTATCAACATGAAATACTCAATAGAATAAATAATGATAACTGGAAGGCTTGACAACATCATACAGAGACACAGTTTTCACACAAAAACCACTTATCTTGTAAGTAGAAAACAGTCTTGTTCTTTCTCTGTTACCACTGATGAGCATCAGACAACACACCATAAGCACACTCCCTTATTGAAAGGCGCTGGCATAAGCACTGGACTCGTCGTCAACTGTCACCTCTGGTACTTGACTCGTCAACTGTCACCTCTGGTACTTGATACAGCATAAAATAGGAAACTCGACTGCTGCAAATATGTCATAGGAAGCATTTATACATTAGACACATCACAGTGTCACCGATTACCTGTCACGAGCGACACCAAACTGTCTGTAAGCAATGCAGGTGTCAATAAGGCTTGAAATGTTTTAACGATGATTCATTTAGGCTGGAAATAAGCACACGACATAAATGAATGTCATAGTTATTTGTTCCTAAAATGACACTAGTCCACTCTTTGCTACTGTCATATGAATACTAGCCCGTAGGCATAGAGGACGACCAACACAGTTAAAGCTGAACTGGGTTCTAAATCGAAGCTCCGCCCACACAGGCAGATGATAAATAGGTCAAGATCTCTTAGTCGTAAGGCCACTATGTATCATGACGCGAACGTTGTAGGTTTATGATCCAAAAATGACTGGAAACCACCACTGATAATACCAGTTCTCTTTATACCACTGATAAAGTAGACTGATAAAGTACTGTTAAAGATATTGTGTGGTTAAGTGATAAAGGCGTAAATGAGTTCTCCTTATATAGGCCACGCCAACACAGAGCTATTTATAAATATTTCACTACTGTTACTATGCCTAGAATGTTCAAAGTAGGTGTGTACTGGTACATTCATCCATCACAGTGACACACATAGGATTCATGGATCGTTGAACGCTGGGTAACGTTTAAAGCACAGTTTATTTACGTTACAATACGATCACACTGACATAGACGACATATAGCATAAAGTACAAGCATCAATCACAGCGCCTAGTGGCGCACACCTCATAGAAATACACATCCACCATGTTCCTTAAAGAACTGCGTTCACCGCAGTTGTAAATACGGCCTCAAATACGGCCTCATACATATGGCCTAATCCAGAAAGACTGCTCACATCGCAGTACTATTAAATTCATCCAATAGCGGTGCACTTCTTATAGAAGATGCACATAAACGATTTTCCTTAAAAGACTACGTCTCCCCTTCTCAACAAAGGCTGCTCCCCGGCAGTTGAATAATCACCGTCATCGCTATCCCTTCTTAAGGCCTAATAATAAATAGTGGTGCACTTTCTATAGAAGATGCACATCCACAATATTCCTCAAAGGACTGCGTACCCAGCAGTCTGCAGTAATATAGCCTGCACAATATATGGCCTAATCTCCTTTACAAAAATGTCTATGGCCTACAAAGTAATGTCTTTACCTCTCAGACTCTTCATAGCACCTAATTGTAGACTAGTGGTGCACTTCTCATAGAACGTGCCCAATAACAAAGTCTCTCATAAACTGTCACTGCAGTCATAAATATTATAGTACGTACCATCTTCAAATAATCTAACACATGGAAGAATATTCAATACAGGAAGAATATTCAAATACAGGAAGAATATTCAAATACAGGCCTGTGCAAAAAGGTCTCCACCGAGACACACATTGTGAAAAACACTATACATCTTTACCGAACACTGGTCGGGAACACACACTTAGAAAAAACACCAGGGTTGACTTCACTCCGTCAACACCTAGAACCGACTGCTAGCGGTCACAAAAACTCCCGCCTAAACAGTCACGGGACTTCGCTGTTTAACGCAGCTCAGTCCCTTCACGGTTAAGCCGTGAGAACTATTTACAGTTCTACAATACAGAACAGCGCTCACGACGCTATCTGTACACTATGACCTCTATCATATATTTGTTTACCCAATTCACCGTTAATCAAGTCTACAAGTGATGTAACCCTTAATTTACTCTGTCCAACCCGTATACAAAGAATCACCTCCCTTTTGACCTTAACAATCAGGTTTCCTGTCACCGGATGGTAACAGGAAATAAAAACTGCAATAAAAAGACACCCTGGCCTTTTCCACCTGATCATAACTTCTAATCCCTATATATACATGACGGTATGGGGTCAGCCTCTTGTGCATTCATGTGCATCAGCCCCTAATTTATGACTCACACCCTTCTGTGACCACACCACAGGTCCCTATGGCAGATACGCCACTGTACTTTTACATAGTTTGCTTCAATGCAATAACGTGGAGTAACCACATCTCCTTTTATATGATTTTTTTTCTTTTCTTTTCTAACTTATAAACGCTCTAGGCATGTTGAAAAGTGTTCATAGAACACAGAGACTTCCTAACATTTCCAATACAAAATATTAATACAAAATCATAATAATATGCAACAGTCAAATACAGTTCAATGTGAGGACTCAATAATGTTTGCTTCCGGCATGTCCTTCACTTTTCCACAGCAGTATCTGACTTTTTCAGTTTTAATCAAGCATATAAATACATAAAGCATTCTTACCACTAGTTCAAAGAAATATGTCACAAATAACGTTGACTGGCAAAGAATATGGCCTCAGTTTTGCTCTGCCTTGTCCAGATAGTGAATTAGTATTTAATTTTACAAGTTATCACATCTGATCTCAACGTAGTTGTTTGAATAACATTTTCTAGTCAAAAGGCCACGAGACCACTATGCCTCTTGCCAATATCTATTAGAGCCGACCAATGAAAGCAGGCACTACTACAACTTTTTGAATTTAGTTTGAAAAAACAAAACAATTCCAAACAAACTATGTGCCTCGCAGTCCATTGGTCAGTCTGCGTTAGTTATGCCAATAGAAAAAGATGTTTCGTTTTAGTTAACCTTTTTCCTATCTCTCCCCTTTTACTCCTATACTCTTATACCAACTAATAGAATTTGAATTACTACATACCTCTTTTTTTAAACTAGCGTCCCCAATAACGTTATGTGTAACGAGCAAGGACAACAGTCTGTCCGGCCAAGCGTTCTTAGACATTTAGTATTTTCTCAATAACTTGGCTAATACTTAGACTACCATATTGTTTAAAACATATTTTTGCTCAGGGGACTCTAAGCTATACTACCATATGATTTTTATGGTCAGTTTAATTATGGTTTAGATTTTCAATTTTGTCACTGTCAATCGTCAAAATTAACTTTTTACACAAGTCGGCCATCTTCTCCCCCTGTCTCTAACATTTTCCTCACTATTCAAATAAACCAACTAGTTTGAGTGACATCAGAATATTACCGTTAGGAGGAAATGAAAAATTGTCTGTGTGTTTGCCTCTGCTGGCTTTGCCCACAGCGTGTATATATTAAAGAGACCGCGTGCAGAGCGAAGAGGGGTTTTTCAAAACTTTGGTAGTGTTTTGCGTTAATTATTACAATCGTCTCGTTCTTACTACTGTGAAATGTCCGAATTATTACAAATGTTAGTGTTAAAGTTAACATATTACGTTAATTCATACGCCAGTTTGGTCTCACAGTTCTGGCAAGTCGTTAATTACAAGCTTTTCCCCCGTTTCGTGCAGCAGATCGGCGAGATGTTAAAAGGTTTTTTTTTGTACGTTTTCAAAACCGAAACTAAAAGCGTGTTTGATTTTTACGGCGGGTCATTTTCTAAGCATTCCCACTGCACAAAAGGCATCGCCCTAGTGGCGTTGAAGATGAAACCAGTCAGACACCTGAGGGCTGGGGTATTTATTCATCATAGGACTAAAATCTTACTGAAATAAGCGATTATCTCACAGATTTTACTACAGGAACACACGTTTATCTTGAATAATTTACATTGAAAGTTCTTCAAGGCGAAAGATTTTTTTTTTTTTTTTAAATTTCCTCGCACGAGGTTGCATATTTTTTCGTCGCATGAGGTTGCATTGGCCCCTGCCCATACCCGGCTCTGGTCAAGACCCAATGACACCATGTGTCATTGTAGTGATCTTCTATGTTCTTACAGAAAGGACCTCATGACATAAATGTCACTACTGGTCCCTGCGTCTAGACACATGATCCTAGCCAAATGCCCAAGGCGAAAGATTTATACGTTGTGAAAAGTCTCGAACATTCTACAGTGTAAATTCTGATTAAATCTGTAAGCTGAAAGACTAGTTCTAATACTAAAACTTAAGACTGGCTGAAAAAATTGAACGACCTAAGATTGTTATTTCTTTATTTCTTAAAACAAAAATATTAATACATTTTTACCCTATATAATACATAATGTTTATTTTTTTGTTGCAAAGTATTTATTCATTACAAAAGAAATGAATTTTTTTTGCAACACTTAACAATATAAACATAATAACATTTTTTTAATTACTTTTATTTCCCTTGGTTAATTAACAAATTTATTTTTTTACTTCCCTTGCCAATACTATCGTGCTAAAAGTCTTTGTTATCTCCCATAATGCTGCGTTTTTTAACACTGTCAGAGGCACCACTTGTCTATTATCATCACCAGCTGCCATCTGCACACAAAGGTCAACAGCAATGGATCTTCGGCGTCTTCCGTCTGTTGTTTTGATAGCTCTTTCCTGTCCATCTCTTGATGTTTAACTTCCCATTTATACAGAAATTTGATGCATGTCCCGAGGCACAAGAAGAATTTATGTACGATTCCACTACAGGAGGTTACTACGCCATTAGGAAAATGAACAAACGGAACGCAACTCCTTCACCTGGAAGGAGAAGGCAACCCTATATCCCAGGAGGATATGAAGACGATTGTTTTGCAAATAATAGTAGAGTAACATACGCGGATAGGCGAAGTTACAATGTTGAAAACAGGAGGAACTTGCATAAACATAACAATCGTCCTCAGTGTAAAAAGAATAGACACATGATTGATTTGGTGCCTGTTCCAGTCATAAAGCAAGCACCACGGCTACATAATACAGAATTGGTGCCTTAGGACCAGTTCCCCCGCCACATAATACAGAATTGGTACCGTGCCCAGTCCCACAAGGAAATAATACTGGGTGGGACGGTTACATAATACAGAATTGATGCCACGTGACCAGTCCTTCTACGGAGAGCGGACACTGTGAACCACTAATCTAAAATAATCACTAAACATGGAACAGCTGACTGTGCACCTACAACAACGATATATGCAGTACAACCAATACAGCCGCAGTTTTAGCTCTGCCACCGCCAGGAAAATGCACAACAATTATACCCCGAGCCACCCGTCTGATTTTGACACGGAGAATGAAACTTTTCTGCCAGGAGGTTATTACGCCGCGAGGAAAATGAACAGATTTGATAACGATTGTTGTACCACGAAGGACAACGTAACATACGCGGACGCGAGAAGTTACATTGTTCCTTATCAGAGACACGTACGAGACTACAACAACAGATTCCGGTGCAATAAGGTCAAACGTATTGTGGACTTGGAAACGCACGGAAACCCACGTGAGACATGGCAGAGACGACAGTACACAACCCAGACCGTACCCAGTTCGAATCCCAGAAGGGTCCAGTCGTATGTACCAATGAGGAACCATCGAGGATATCATAGCCCCCTTGACTGGAATTCATCACATGATGTGCAAAACTTATCATATTATTGCCGTAGGCAAACAGAGAGGTTGAAGGAAGAAATAAATGTCATTTTGAGAGAGGGTGACCTCAACATCCTCACAGCACGACAGGTGTATTGTTTAATGGAGGATGAGTTTGCTGTTAACTTATCTACCAGACGAGACGAAATTTACGGATTGTTGAGAAATGCACTTCAACGGGATGAAGGCGAGGTGAAAAAAAGAGAGCAACATTTAAATATCGATGACGAATCACAACATTGCACAGATAAAACAGATGACGAAGCAACGAAACACCTATGTCAGCAAGAATATGATTTTGACACCCTTCATTATGATAGCAGCGTAGAATCTATGGACGACACTCCACCCCCTGAGATCCGCACCACTGTAAAACGTCCGTACCTTCCTTCCTCTGACGATTCGCCTCCAGTCACTAAGTTCGTGAAATTGCCACAAGAACATGTAAGAAACAAAATACGAACAAAACGTCGACGGGTTCATAGACAGAAAGATGACTCGCCAGTCAACCCTTCTTTAGCTCGATCACAGTCATCTCAAATTTCTCCACCTTGCCGACAATCAGTCAATGCCACGTCCCATACTGTGCAACCTTCACAGTACGATTTTAGATTGTATAACCGAGAGATTGCAACGCTGGAGCTGGCAGAAAAACTAGCAAGGTTTTTATAGGCACCCAGTTGTGTCCTATGTACATGTTAATACCAGTACGATCAACGCTGCAGTTTTCTTTTTCTTTTTACCAACGATAATTTTTTTTTTTTTTTCGAACAACATGTCTCGTTTTTCTCATTTTTTTTTTTTGGAGTGCGAAATCACGTCTCTCGTTATTATTTTTTTTTTGGTGCGAAAAAAGTCCCTCGAAAACTCTTTTTCTGCTCACCTGAAGATGACAGATTAGCTGATGATCCAGTTCCTGATGTCACAGACACACCTAGTACCAATTTCTTTCCCGGTGAGGTAACCGATGATGATCAGATCACCTCCAGAGGACCCGGAAATCTGTCATATATTTTGTTTTAAATAAAAAAATTTTTAGTACTAACACCTGTTATAAGTATGTTTTCCACTTTCATTCATCATGTTTTTGACTCCACATCTAGGGCAGATTACGAGAATATATATGTTACCATAAGTCATGTTACAGAGTATGCCATACTATCATATTGATTTGAAAAATAAGAATTTATTTTAGGATTGTTAAACAAATTATGCATTTCCACAGAAATTGCAGTTCACAAGTTGTATAACCACACTCACTCGTAAGAGATGGTCTTGATGTTACATTTAACCACTTCAGAATCCTAATGTCTACTTACATGAATTGCAAACAATTATCATGCTAATGATTCACACATTGTGAATTCATCATTTTTTCACTCTTTCATCCTTACAGTTTTTCCTTGCTGTTCCAGAGATCGACTTACTCTTTTCACACGCATCTTTGGATAATTCACGCGGTACCTTTGCATTATCCACTGATTGTCATTCTGCTAATTCTCATTGATACAGCCTCTTACCTATGATCTGTATGTTCCATTCATTCATCTATACCAGTAACCTTTATTTATTATAGAGATTCTATCATAACATCCTTTGACAGAGTATAAGTGGAACGAACCATGTTATTGTAGTTCATAAACATGATTGTCATAGTATGCCGTTCTTTCTCCACAAGAGATATATTTTGAGTGTAAAACCACACATTTTTTGTGTGGGTACTGTTAAATTTTTTATTATTACCATGATTTCAAATCCATACTGCTTATGTAATAGCCATTTTGTTAATATAGTGAAATTGAAACCATTTTGCAGATTTTTGGAAATTGTCTATGATGAAAATGTCACAATATTGTCATTTCCAATGATTGTACATCCAACATTGATCCACCACTATAGGACGAATGAGACATCTTTTTTCCACTCCACCCTTCACACCCCTTTATCTTACTCGTTTCTTTTTCTCACTCTGAGACTATATTCAGGAATTATGATTTTTCTCTCCTAACTATCTTCATCAACTTGAATTACAATTTTGTTGTAATCTGGAGACCTTTTGTTTCTTTCCAAGAAGAGAATAGGAATGGCCAAAGCTACTTTCAACAACATGAAACATATACTGACATCTAAACAGTTATCTCACAAATTAAAACTGAGAATCATAAAGTGTTATATATATTTTGCATTTCTGTATGGTGCAGAAACATGGACGATGAATAAGCATTTGGAAGAAAGAACTGAGGCTCTTGAAATGTGGATATATAGAAGAATGGGGTGTATCTCATGGAAAGAGATGAAAACAAATAAGGAGGTCCTAGAAAATCTAGGTATGAAAAGAGAACTAATGAGGGAGGTCAAAGTTCGGCAGCTAAAATACTTTGGCCACATAAAAAGGCATAACACCTTGTAGAAGACCATAACAGAAGGGAGAGTTGAAGGCAAACGTGCAAGGGGAAGACAGCGCTATAAGTGGGAAGATAACATCAAGAGATGGACAGGAAAGAGTCTATCAGAGTGCACCACCAAGACAAGAGACAGAAGACGTTGGAGATCCATTACAGCCAACCTTCGTGGTGGAGATGGCAACTGATGATGATGATGATGTCCATTACGAGACCACAATTACTATTCTCTCAACTTGCTGACAACAGGTTATATTGACTGTTCTTATTCGCTTTCTGAGCGAACTATTATTGTCGCCCCACTGATCAGATTTATTGATGGTGATTTTTGGAGTCATTGTACATTGAATTGTTATTATGTTTTGCTTACAAATTTTTACCAAAAATGAATATTGGCAGAAATGAAAAGAAACAGATTGATGGGAATGTTGACATAGATTAGTGGTAATAATATCCCTGAGCCACCCGCACACCTGTTCATGGGACCACCCAGATGAATATTTTTGCACCCATTGTTCCCCATGTATTCCATGGTGTCATTTTCATTCCCCTACTGACCCGCTCCTAACTGTTTCAAATATGAGTATTGACTGCTTTTATGATAGCAGCTGACATGGATATGACATTGAAGAAAATAAAATACCACAAAATATTGTGAAACTTCTGTTTGCATATGATGCCTATGCCATTAATGCCCTCATGATATTGTTATTTCTGTCTGTCCGTGAACACGTGACAGATGGTAAAAATGACTGAAACATTTTTACACGAATATGAGATTATGAGCTTGATAAAAAAGATAGTATCTGATGATCATACTATACAGGTGATGATGTTTGCCTTTGATATTGATACACATTCTGCAGACACACGCTTATGCTATATATGCATTTATGACTTTGTTGTTTCTGTCTTTACGTAATCACGTGACAGATGTTAAAAATGACTGAGAAAATTTTTGCACGCCAATGAGATTGCGAGATTGGTGAAAGGAAAAATGAGATAGTCTCTGATGATCATCCTATACAAGTGATGATGTTTGCCTTTGATATTGATACACATTCTGCAGACACACATGCTTATGCTATATATGCATTTATGATTTTGTTATTTCTGTCTTTACGTAATTACGTGACAGATAGTTAAAAATGACTGACACATTTTGAAATGGAATAAAGATTTGAGATTTAGGAAAATGATAGTATCTGATGATCATACTACATAAGTTGAATATGATACCCCCACTGAAGATATATGTGTTGAGGATACACATGATGAAGATATATGCTACTGATACATAAGTTGAATATGATACCCATACTGAAGATATATGTGTTGAGGATACACATGATGAAGATATATGCTACTGATACATAAGTTGAATATGATACCCATACTGAAGATATACGTGTTGAGGATACACATGATGAAGATATATGCTAATGATACATAAGTTGAATATGATACCCATACTGATGATATACGCTGAGGGTACATATTGATGAAGTATGTAGTTACGACCTTGTTATTACTTGGCCGATTCTGTCTTTACGTGATCACGTGACGGATAGTTAAGTGGGACTGATAACACTTTCATAGACCAGTTAAACTGCCACGGTCCATTTGACATTGCATTTGACGGTATTACTATAGCCTACATTGCTTCCTGAGACTGTGCGTAACAGGTTGACCAGCTGAGCACCTTTCAACCCTGACATTATGATATTTCCATCCCCTCCTTTACCTGCACCATAGAGATATTAATGTAAGATTATAGACTGCCCATCTGACTGACTCAGACTGTAATTGTTCTGACAGCAGATGTTACAGACACAAACGATCTGACAAATCTTCGTCTCAGAAGGCAGATTCGGTGTCGAACTTGTAAAAATGTGAAATAATTTTCATTTTGTTAAATATTGCTTAGGTAGCAGATATTGGTTGTTAGATTGGAGTTAAATGAGTTTTACTAAATAAAATTCTGGGTATTTCTTAACTAACTTGGACGAGTTATAAATGAGTTACAATGTACTATAGAGATACATTTTTGTAAGATCATAGACTGCCCATCTGAATGACTCAGACTATAATAGTGCTGACAGCAGATGTTACAGACACAAATGATCTGACAAATCTTCGTCTCCGAAGGCAGATTAAGTGTCGCCCCTGTAATAATGTAAAATATTTTTTCACCTTGTCAATTGTGCTGACATATTCAGATGTTAATTGTTGGATTATGGTTCAATGAATTTTGATAAATGTATTCTTGGACAGCAATGACAGAAGCAGCTGTAGCGACCACTGGATACCTAGTACATAAAAAGAAAAAAATGGATGAGAGAAGATACTTGGGATAAAATACAAGAAAGGAAAACAGCAAAACTTAAACTACTAGCGGCAAGTACACATAATGCAGTTGAATCTTGCAAACTAACTTATAACTTGTTAAATAAAGAAGTAAAGACAAAAACTCGAAGAGATAAAAGACATTTCATCAATGAACTGGCCGTAGAAGCAGAAAATGCTGCAAGAACTGGTAATAGTAGGTGCCTTTATCAAATTACAAAACAACTATGTCATCAGCCTACTGCTATGGAAACACCTGTTAAAGGTAAATTAGGGAATTCAATACCAACAGAAAAAGAACAAATGAAGAGATGGGCTGAGCACTTCATGGAGGTGCTAAACAGACCACCACCAACAGTAACACCTGATTTTAATAATGAAACCCCCACAACCACCTTGCCAATAACTTGCGATGAATTCACGCTGGACGAGATCAAACAAGCCGTTAAAAGATTAAAAAATTTTAAAGCTGCTGGAGTTGACGAAATTTCAGGGGAAATGATTAAAGCAGTTAATGACAACAACCTCTTGAGAATTTTAGATATTATAAATGAAGTATGGAGAGAAGAACAACCACCACAACAATGGAAAGACAGTATTATTGTAAAGTTACCGAAGAAAGGTGATCTATCAGACTGTAATAACTGGCGTGGTATATCTCTATTATCAGTACCTGGAAAATTATTATGTTGCATGATGTTAGAAAGACTTAAATTGCATGCTGACGAAAAGATCAGAGAAGAACAAGCGGGTTTCAGGCCGAAACGATCATGTATTGATCAAATATTCACACTAAGAACAATTATAGAAGAATCAGTGGAAATGCAATCGCCACTTATTATCACCTTCGTCGATTTTCAAAAAGCCTTTGATAGTCTACACCACCCATCATTGTGGAAGATACTTACAATCTATGGTTTTCCAACAAAATATGTGAATATAATGAAAGCGCTATATGACAATGCAAGATGTTGTGTTAGAACAAATAAAGGGAATACAGAATGGTTTACAGTAGAAACAGGGGTGAAACAAGGCTGTATTATGTCACCACTACTTTTTGGAATAGCTATTGATTGAGTTATGAGAAACTATACCCACAATGAACAATTAGGTATAAAATGGACAAATGGAAAATTCCTGGGGGACCTGGATTTCGCAGATGATTTAGCATTCTTAAGTTCAACACCCAGACAATCCCAAGAAGCAATAAATAATTTGTGTCATCTCTCGGTTAAAATAGGTCTCCAAATAAATGCCTCTAAAACTAAAGCTATGAACTTTTCTAACGAGACCTTTGATATCATCTTGAACGGGGAAAAACTACAGAAAGTTGAAAGTTTCAATTATTTAGGCAGTAAAATGACTCAGGATGGTGACACAACAAGAGAAATCCATACTAGAATTGCTTTGGCAGCTAGCGCCTTCAATAGATTATCTAACATTTGGAAATTACGATCATTGAATATACATACCAAGCTTCGTCTGTTTAATTCAAATGTTATCTCAGTGTTAACATACGGCTATGAGAGTTGGAAAATAACAAAATCATTGGAGAACAAGCTGAATACATTCGAGAACAAATGTCTTAGAAAACTCATGAACATCAGTTGGAAAGAATTCAAGACTAATCGACAAATAAGAGAAGACTCTAGGCAGAAATATGTCTCCGACTATATAAGGAAAAGACGATGGTCATATATCGGTCATGTCCTACGAATGCAAAACAACAGAATACCACTACAGGCGCTCACTTGGGTTCCTGAGGGTAAGAGGAAAAAAGGAAGACCAAAAGAAACACTCAGAAGAACAATAATAAGAGAAGGAAGAACGTTGGGCCTAAATAATGTGCAAGAGCTAAGAGGAGTGGCGTCACAACGAACAACCTGGAGAGCACTGGTTTCTGCCTTATGCGCCGTGTTTGGTGCTTAAAGAATTTATTATTATTATTATTATTGGACATGTTTAGCTATAATAGTAATGCATTATGGACGACTTACTTAGAAAATAATAACACATGAATACTTAGAAATAACTGTGATACATTATGAATGGACTACTATTGTCATTATACAGTGTGGAAATTTCGAAATACATTGGATACATTATGCATGGATCACCAGTATAATTATAAAATGTGGATAATTAGAAATAAATTGGAAACTTTATGGATGGACTACTATTATAATTCTACAACTTGGATACTTCAAGAAACCTGGATGCATTATGTTTGGGGTACTAGGAAAGTTTAACAACATAAAGGTTTTGAACTACATTTGGGTTGATATATGAGTCCATATGACAAAATTGGGCACTGTTGCCACTTAGTGAAATTTGGATTAGACTATATGAAGATTGATGTTAACAATTTTGTTGTTCAGGGTTGCCACTCTACAAAATTTAGATGGCATATATATATTGATACGATATAAAAATTTTTTTAACAATGTTGTCTATTTGTAAAGCTTGGATAGTGTATGCCAGTCTGATAATGTATATATACAAGAGCCCCCGGTTAATGACTTAAGTTAAACTGTTCTGAAAACTTTTTGGACTTAGAATTTTTTGTGGGATTTTTTGGGGGGTATTGATAGTACTCAAATGTCTCCCTGTGGGATACATTTGCATGGCCCCGGGATCTATGTGGCCGTATGACCCACCACCATCAGCATTTATGCTGGAAGCTGGTTATAATGAGAATAAAACTATCATTAATTATTTTAGAAAAAGCAAACACGATTTTTAACAAATATAAAAATACCCCAGACAGCTAAGAGCAGGGAAGAGCAAGGGGAAGCCACTGTGCCATTTTTGGGTAAGAAGCTACGCGACAATTCGGCGGCAGTTGGCATAGAGACAGCTACATCACGCTTTGAGAACGTGATATTTGACCAATAATTTAGCAAATAGAATAAGCCCCAACCAATGAGAACGTAGCCAGCTCAAGCCAATTACGAAATTGCCAGCAAGAAATTAGGTAACCGGCAGTCCTGAAGAAAAGAGCAGGGTAGAAAGACTTGTAACCACAGTCTGGCTCTTTTAGTTGAGTTTCTCAACATTTTTTTGTGCCTAGAATTCATATATGTGTATTTGTACACATGGAAATGGTATTGTTATACTATTTACAAGTAAGTAAATTTTCGCCCCGCCAACGTTTATTTCAGCTCAGTTGTGCATTATGAAAAATACCGATAAGCCTAACTGAAAAGGAGAAAAATGAAGGACATGTAAGAAAAATGGTCGATTAAGCTTGAACTAGCGAATAAAGAAAATGAAGAAAACTACAAAGGAAACAAAGTAAATATGAGGCTTTAATAATCAAGGAAAATTTAAGAATATGAAATTGGTAGCGAATATTAAAAGGAAATTTTTGGATGGAGGTGAAAGACAGGAAATATGTTAATCATGAGAAGAACATACAACCAGTTTCATGGAGCCGCGCTAGCGTAGTGGTTACAACACTGCTCTGGCGACCGGGTGATTCAGGATCAAACCTGGGCGACGGCATTTGAGGATTTTTCGTCGACCGGGATTAGGACTGGATTAACTTGAGACCTGGCGAGGACATTTGAAGGAGTGTCGTCGACCAGGGACTGGTGGCTCCTGAGCCGACCCAGCTCTAATGGGTACACCCGAAAACGGCGAGTATCTGCCTGAATGGCGAGGGACACTTGTCTCTGTACAAGAAAATAGGACACTCACGTAAAAATCAATGTCAGGTTAGACATTAAAAATAATCTGAGATTTCGCCTCGAGTATTAGCGGGCGTACGAAAAAAAAAAAAAAAAAAAAAAAAAAATTCAGTTTCGTCTGATGTATAAAATTGTATAAATTGTTAAACCTTGTTTGAAAACCATTTGGACAGTTTGATGTTAAATAAAGTATTTTAAAATGAACAAGGCTGTTGAGGATTATTTGCCTGTTGGATAATATAGACGCATTGTCCAGGTTCACAAATCTTAACCACTAAAGCTCTCCACGTTCACCACCTGTGGAAGGTACGAACGAACCTACCCACCAATAGGGTCTAAGTAATTAACACCTGTGGCGAGCTATAAGCCAGTAATACAACAGACTTAGACATGGACCAACAAAAAGGAAAAAGGAAGTTTACACAAATAAAGTTCTAATTTACTTCAAATACATTATAACCCACCACGGCTACATATGACTTAATTGGTGCCTGTTCCAGTCATAAAGCAAGCACCACGGCTACATAATACAGAATTGGTGCCTTAGCTGATTCCCCACGCAAGATCTTTTAAAAGACGCAATGGCCGACCGTTGTGTCCGCAAGACCTTTTAAAAGACTCTGATTTATTTCGTTGTTTCTTTCCACTCTGATATTTTATACTGACCGGAATTTATCTCGAACGGAAGTAAACACAAAACTGCGCAAATTTCAACAAGCTTCAACTTCCTTTGTTTGAGTTTGAAGGGAATTTTTCGCATTTATCTTCATTTTTCGTCGTGTTTTGCCGTTTCACTATAATGGCCAAAAACATGCATATTATTTGAACAGTGAACAAACTGTGTGATCAAGCACAACTTTCTTACTTTTTATGTGTTTCTAAAAGGATTACCTTCACAAAGAGAGCAGTGAAACTGTATTGTGATAATAATTTATGTTACAAGCCTTAGGTAAGTGGAAAATTTATGTTCAAAATTTCAAGTTATCTTTTGTTCTGTGTACATATTATCTGTTATAACATAAACATAATATAAAATTAGCTAGAAAAGTATATATATTCATATTGTCTATCCAATGTACTTTAATTTGATATAAAATATATTATACTTAACTCATGATTAGACACGCATTGTTAGTAAAAGTAAATTATGTATTATGTACATTTTTGGGGCTTAAAAATAATTCCGTCCAGAGCTGAAAATAATTACATCTGGAATCAGTTAGGACCAGTTCCCCCGCCACATAATACAGAATTGGTACCGTGCCCAGTCCCACTAGGAAATAATACTGGGTGGGACGGTTACACCGCTGCCTTTGTCTTGCACGTTTGCCTTCAGCTCTGCATTCCACTATGGTCGTTAGCAAGGTGTTATGAATTTTCATTTGGTCAAAATATGTTAGCTGTCTGATTTTGACCTCTTTCATTATTTCTCTTTGCATTCCTAGGTTGTCTAGGACATCTATTTGATTTCTTCTCATTCCCAAACGTCTAGACATCCACATCTCAATGGCCTCTATTCTTTCTTCCAATTGTTTGTTAATTGTCCATTTTATTGTAACACCATATGTTCATGAAGAATATATATGACATTTGATGGTTCTCAGTTTTAATTTTAAGCTAATTGTTTAGATTGTTAGTAGCTGCCTCACGCTGTTGAATGTAGCTTTGGTCATTCCTGCTCTCTTCCTGATTTCTGTTTCATATCAGCTGCTTTTTGCTATTATATGACCAAGATATGAGAACCTCTTAAGTTGGTCCAGTTATTTTCCATTTATTTTTATCTTTAATGTTGGCTTATCGTCTGTTTTGCTAAATTATCGTAGTTTTCGTTTTCTCAATATCAGTGTCCAGTACATATTCACGACTTGTGCTGTTTACTTGCTTCACCAGTTCTTATAATTCCTGATCACTTTCAGCTTACAAAAATGTATCGTCTGCACATCTATTATCTAAGGTTGTTTATTGATCTATTTCAAATAAACAACCCTTCCCAAATGATAATAGACGCGTAAGTAGATGATACGAATCAAAACACCATACAGTGGTGATTGGTTTACTAAGCCTGAAATTAAATTTCTTATGGGCGAACTTTTCGACTGTAAAGACTCGCATGTTAAAAAGGCTTGGGATTTATTCCTCTTTTCATCACAGAGACCACACCCCAGAGAGTAGATACAGAGGCGTACTAAGGTGGGTTCTATGGGGGTCGGTCCGCCCAGGGTGACAGCCAGGATAGGCGTGCCATCGGACACTGTTAAGATAGTATTTACTGTTAAAAATGTACTTGCGCGTGTGTTTCTTTATAAGGGCAGGGGGTGTCGAAAGTAGGACCGCCCCGGGTACCAAGTACTTTAGCGACACCTCTGAGTAGATAGAAAGATTTTGCTAGGAAGTGATTAACTCTTTAATGACGGGGCAGTGTTCCCATATTTGGAATTTTCTGACATTTTGAGTTTTCGTACAGTTTTAAAGTTTAGGGGCTCACTTCTTTTCAAGTTTTTGTTTTTTAAAGCACTGTAAAGTTATACACAGCTGTAAGGGAAACTGAATGTGAAATAATAACACATTAAGTGGGACGAATCCATACAAAAAAAAAAACAAACGTATTTCAAACGTACGTGCCCCGAAAATGGGCCCCCGTCTCAAACGCAAATAAAAGTCGGTCCCGAATACTGGCCTGTCGTCCTTTGAAAGTTAATATAAGGAGTAAGTTTGTGAAATTACTGTTGTTCAGACCTAGCATTTTTTCTACTTGTTCATATAGTATTTATAAAATGCATCCATCAAGATGATGATAGCCATCAGTAAAATAATTGGCTCATGAGAGATGCACGAGAACGTGAAAGACTTACTCATCATCATTATCATCATCGTTTTCTTTACGTTCATCATGGGTCTACCACTTAAGCTTTTCCCCTTGCAGGAAGCCTGCACCAAGCAGTCACGTGTTCTTATGGCGGTATTTATGTGGCAATTTGTATTACATGATGAGGTTGTCATCCCCATGCAGCCATTTGCTATTCTCCAGTGAATAACAAAAGGTGCTCTCAGGCACAACAAAATAATAGGTGTGCCCTAAGAGGTCAAGTGATGCTGAATAACCAGCAGGTCAAATCAAGAAAGAAAATAGCTGACCATCTCGTTGACCACAATGCACTACCCATAACAGGACTGTTGAAAAGTCTAATGGGCCTTTCCTTTGTAGCGCTAGTGAGTACAAATAAACCATACTCACAAGATGAGTATGCAATAAGGCATTATACATTTGTCCAAACTTGGAAGCCAGATATAAATCATATGTTCACATTTATTAGTTCACATCTATGTCTGCACATCTTCAATACAGATGGCTTTACGATCAACAGCATTTACATCAGATAAATGCTTCTTGGCCGTAAAATTTTCCATAAGATATTGTAGATACGGTGATGGATCTACATGTCAGCAAGATCAACGTCAACAAGTAAATCATTGCAATAGTATACATCATCAACAACAAATCATGTGACATACAAGAAGCATTTATCAGGAGATCAATACTTTGATATCTTGGTCAGTTCTTAGGAGACAACAATAATCATGAACTGGGAAAAGAAAAATTAACGTAAATAAGAAATCGTGGCCTCAAGAACCAACCAATAGTGCACTGTACATGTACCACAGAAATGTCTGAACTTGGTAGTTGGAGGGCATCATGGATTTGCTCTGATTAAAATTAATGCAGCAGGTACAGAAAAAATAAAAAAATTGCACAACCTCATTTCCTAAAACTATGCACTTAAAGCAAAGCCAGAAGAATTAATTCGAAACTAGCACTGTACATCATCCTGCACTAGTGCTGCAAGTGAGGTTAACAATGCTGGAATACCACACTTGTAATTAAACACTACATCCGACACACCCCCCCCCCCCCCCCCACCCCCTTTTCCTTGTACCTGGATAATTCATGACGTACATTGTTGAAGGAAACATTCCATTAGTAAATTTTGGCGTTCGCATTTCAAGTGCCAAAAGTTTAAGCTACCAAATATTGGCTATTGTGTTTACATGACTTGTTTTTTAAAAGAGGCCCAGTTTCGTGTTCACACGACAGCACTTCACATTGCATTTCCTGGACTATATAGGTTGAGTACTCACTTTGGCGTACCAGTCATGGATGGAGGGGATAAATATTCCTTGATTGAAATGTGTTCCAGTCTCTGTTAATATACATTCTCTAGCTTGGAGGGTGCATGCATCAAGATGGTAATCACAACCAACATATTCTTGCTCTACTTTTGGGCCAATGCACACCTGTACAATACGTGGCTACAGGTGAAATCTATGACTCCAAAGAGCTCACATTTAGCAAGAATGCAAGCTAGCAAAGAAGCATGAGAGGGTCACACATACTAGTACTTAGTCTTAAGCATAACAATAAATTAGTAGTGTCTATACCAGAGGGAAATTTACTGTTACTGCATAATACAGACCATGAGTGATCATAAGAGCAATAACAAACAGTAACATCACCTACAAGTCGTAGATAAAAAGTATCTGGAATTTCCCCTTGAGCAAAAAATATGAATAGCAATATTTGAAAATATACCACCAGAGCAAATGTGTCCAAGATAATAAAGCCTAATCCAAAATATAAAGTAGACTACATCATCGGTAAGTAACACTAGAATGGCAGTCAAATCATTTAAAATCATGAAAAATGGCAGGGTAAGAAAGGATATAAATTGATAACCTAGCAACTCTAATGAAAAAGTGTTCTTTCACAATAATTTTTTTTTTCAGAGAACACTTCATATGACTTACTTGTCATGCGATACAGCTAAGAAAAATATTTTTGTCTAAAAGCTGCCACTTCTGGTGTCTCAATTTCAAAACAAGAATTAGTGTTAGCCTAAAACTATTAATCTTGATAGTCAAAAAATGTTGTTATATACAAACTTGACTGACCATAACCTCCTAAACATGGGTTAACTAATAATATTAGAAACAACCATAATGAAAATCCAAGTTAATAAAATAAACACCATGGGTTAGGCAAAATAAAGAACCCTTGCAGAACCATCATTTCTCATAACTGACCATACACTTCCATATGTCCAGGTCAGGCCTCAATTCTTAGTGCTGTGTCTTTATTCTTTCTTGGCAGCTGCCTCTTTAGCCTGGTGAGCCTGCAAAACAGCAACAACCTCGTCCAACGTGAGCTTCGGAGACTCCTGGGATTCCAACATGTGAAGCAGCTCGGAATTGTCAATATCTAACAGCATGCCAGTGATCTTCCCGGCCAATTCTGGATACATGTGTTGGATCAGAGGGAACAGCCTCTCTCCCAGCATCTGCTTTTGCTCCTGAGGAGGAGCTGCAGCAAGATACTGGCAGTCAATGGATCTTGTCCTGGGATAACCACAGACTGCTGGGGCTGTGGTATTGGACGACCAGGCTGACCAGGCATCTGTCGTGGCCCCGCTGAGTAGGCAGCCGGCCGGATTCCAGGTTGACCCATTGCAGGAACTCCCTGCGGACGTGTCATCCCAACAATTGGCACACGTGTTGCGGCAGCTGCTACGGGCTGACCAGTTATAGGACGTGAGTTGACCGCTGTGGGGCGCATTTGAGCCTGGGCTGCTGGGGGCCGAGTGCGAATCTGGCTGGGCATTGTCTGAAATCCTACAGCTTGGGTTGGTCTTATACCGGGAGCCCATGGAGTACAGGTTTGTCTGATGGAGGGAAAATTTGCAGGACTGAAGAATCCTCTCTGAGCCTGAGGCATTGTGGGAACAAAGTAGCCAGCACCTCATGCACTAAACATGGAATTGTACTGGATATTCGGCTGACGCATGGAGGCCAATCGCTGAGTGTGCTGACTGGCTAGATGTGCACGCCGGTCCTCCTTACGTTAAGCAAGTGCCACGTACAGAGGCTTGGCCACAATGATGCGGCCATTTATTTCAGTGCGACGTATAATGGAAATATAGCCTACAGTATCTGACAGTCTTTAAACCCTCTGTGGATGGGAAGGAGCGAAGCTCCTGACCGGGTTGGAAGGAAAGTCCTCAGGTTCCCCAGCCTCGCAATGACATGTCATTGGGCCGAAGGGCTGAAAGCCCAAAGGCCGCTGGTTAAGAAAAAAAAAAAAAAAAATCTGACAGTCTTTCATGACCTCATGGTGTTCTATGATTTGCTAGCAAAGCAATGCATTGACAGCCTGTTTTTACTCATTTTTAACCCACGCCTCTTTTCCTTGAGATATAAACAAACGAAAAGTTTACCAATTTCCGTGACCTGCCAGTCATAACAGGGAACGAATCAAGTTTGTTTACCTGAGTTTCTCACGCGAAATGATCTGTCAGTCATCGGATATCAGACAGATGCACGTGGAATAACACCGGATCTTTTGAAGTGAGTCGCTCGGGCAAACAAATTTTCCCCGAGTACCCTTTGTTGTTCGTACATACAGGGGGAGATAACTCTGTGATCTCCAGCAGCGGGCAAAATCTACGGGAACCCGTTACACGGTTTAAGTCTCTGTTGTCGAGTAGCAACGTCCGACAGAGCGACCGTGAAAGCCTTTTATCTTGGGAATTTAGGTTTCTGATTTCTCTGCTATGCACAAGTGTGAAAATTAGCATCCTCTGGAGAGCACATAACCAGGATGGTATATAAACTGTGTCTTCCCAAAACAGTTATCAGTTGTCGCTCAGAATTTTTCGGATAGTCTAAACAAGTAGTCTAGAACCATTGTGGAAGATGTGTTAATAGCAAGACTATCCTATCGGCTGTCTTCCTCCTGGCTTGGCTCCATTCTAGTCCTCGGTCCTTCAAAGATTGTCTAATGTTGTCCTCCCAGCGGACTCTGGGTTGTCCTGGGGGTCTGGATCCCCGGCTCTTTGTTTCCCATGCTTGTCGTGGTAGCCGATCTTCTCCCATTCTGCAGACATGGCCAAACCATCTTAGTTGGGACTGTTCTACTTGGGTCTGCAGGGGGTGAGATTTTAGGCCTCGACGAATCGTCTGGTTGCAGACCATGTCTCTTCTTGTTACTTCAACCACCTTCCTCAGATAGCTCATTTCTGAGGTTTGGATCTGACTTTTGTGGGTTGTAGTCATTGCCCATGTCTCGCATCCATTTGTCAAGACTGTGACATAGGTGGAGCGGTATACAGCCATCTTCGTTTTCTTACCAACCTCTCTCTTGCTGAGGAATCCTCGATTTATGGCCTGAAAAAGTCTCACAGCTGCTGCTTTTCGAGTGGCCAACTCTTCTTTGATGCCTCCCTTTCGGTCTATAATAGCTCCGAGATATTTAAAGTGGTCGACCTGCTCCAGGAGCAGTTCTCCCAGCTTAATCTGATGTCTTCTTTCTTCTCGTGATATCACCATGGATTTTGTTTTAGAGCTGCTTATGACCATCCCTCTCTTCTCTAGCTTTTCCTTCCAGATTTGCAGGGTGGGTTGGAGATGTGCCTCTGATTTAGCAATCAGGGCAACATCATCAGCAAATGCCAGCTCTGAAATACATACCTGTCTCATCTTCCAGTACCCCACTGAATACTTTCCTGTTCTCTCATTACATGCCTTGATAACATCGTCCGAGGAGTATGAAAAAATAAGGTGACAGGATATCACCTTGTCTTACACCAGTGGTGGTCCTGAACTCTTCTGACTTATGGTTTGCTGTCCTCACATAATTTCTGCAAGACTTGTAGAAGCTCTGTATAGCATGAATCAGAGGTGCTGGAATGTTCTTCCTTGCCAAACAGTCCCAAAAATTTGCTCCAGGGGTGTGGCGAGAGGTTTTATTTGGCTTTAAGATCAGTATAGTACTGACAATTACAGAAATAGAATTTCTGCAGAAAATGGTGAAGTCCCAGTGTCTGAGAGAACTACTGGTATCACGAATTAGTTACGGCTGTGAATGTTCTGATCTCGAAACAATAGTAGAGAGGAGACCGACATAAAGTGCCACCTCCGCTGTGTAACTAACTGTGATATTAATAAACAAGGAAACCGATTTTACTTAACAAAGATAAAATTGACAAGTCGTTCAAATACAATTTCCTTATTATTTATTTAGTATATACACTATCTACTCTTGTGCTGAAGGGTGAATGTTGAAAAATGGAATGTAATGGAATTGTAAGTTTACATGTGATTTACAAATATTTATTATATATATATAAATATTTTACAAGTTTTCCAATTATAGGAACAAAAAAATTATATCAGCTGTGCTGTTAATTAAGGATATAACACTTATCAGCTATGCTGTTATTTTTGTCTCTTGCTATGCTACTTCACTTCACTGACAGTTTCTATGCTCACAATGCTGACAGAAATGGTACTAATGTGTACTCATCTCTCTTAAACAGTTCTGTTCTCCGTAGTTTGGTTCACACAACTCCTGCTGAGGCTCGTTACTTTAGCCCACCCAAGACTGAGGGGGACTAAAGATGTAGCTTCTGTACAATCTCTATGCTCCTGCGAAGTTCCAGGCAGCGGGATTGACTCGAACATACGACCTCAGGTTTTTAGGACACAAATAAACCTGTAACAAAGCAAAAATAGGGGTTAATTTCTGTCCTCAAGCCCACCTATTTCTAGTGTGAGTGAAATGAGCGTGTCTCAGATGTATGCATGTAGGATGAATGACAACATGGCTCAGTATGATTTAGCAATAGCGAGACAAGACAGGTGTCTACTTGCAAAGCATTCTTTCTGATAAACTAATACATGGATACATTCAATAATATAGATTCAATACATGAATACATTTAATACATGAATACATCCCATAATATAAATCAATACATGAATAAATCCAATAATATGTACACCTAGGTGTGATACAACAATGTCCTTCCCCCTATACTATACCACGCCCTCTCTGACAAGTGCTATACTAGCTGATAACATATATCCTAACAATATTGTTATGTTCTTATGATAGGAGTATATGCGACGAGGACTGTTTGGTGATATATCAGGTTGGAGTTATATGAGACAATAGATTGAAGTTAGATGCGACAATAGATTGAGTCCTGACAAGGACTGTTTTGGTTATATTGCAGTTGGTCTTATCTGAGACAATAGATTGAGTTATAGGAGACAATAGATTGAGTCCTAACAAGGACTGTTTTGGTTATATTGCAGTTGGAGTTAGATGAGACAATAGATTAAGTCCTAACAAGGACTGTGTAAAGTGCAATCTTTACTATCTTGCAATATAATACATTTATATACTTATTATGTTCGCAAATATTTTGTAAACAAAGTATTTCCTTTTTTAAGTGCTTAAGGAGAAGTCATTTTTGAGTTACTTCCCTTGAAAGGAGTTCCGTCATCTTCGATCGGACTCCGCGGACGAGTCTAGGCCTACTGCGATTTATTCTTTGCCTGGGTAGGAATAGATTGTTCTTGCTTCAGTATATCTATGGCCTGAATTTATACGTAGTGTTTGTATGAGTAGGACGAGTCTGTCTTATATATGGATATCTTTACATTTCTAAGTCGAACTATGTTGGTTGTCGCTAGAAAAGGTCAAAGGCTATGCAGCGGAAGTATCGCTAGCAGGGGGTGTGATTCATGGCTGTCATCCTGTCGGGATGTCGAATTTTGTTGTAGCAGGCTTATCGCCGAAAAAGTGATCTATAAGTAGATGGGGAAAAGTGATAGTCATTTAGACATGTTGTATGTACTTTACCCCAGTGTTTATTCTCTTTTGCCAAGGAATGGCAAAGTTATATTTCGCATAGAAAGGTAAAACCACAATTTATTATGAACTTGGGCTTCGCCATCGTTGTCGATAAGCAGATGCACAGTGGTACTTTTGAAAAGAATATTTATTCAAAGGAAGATGACATTCCTATGTATCAGCACTAGATTATATGATATTATTCAATTACCTCTATGATTGAAGCTATGAAGAAATGAGGACATTTAACGAATGACCAATTTTGGTCTGTATCCAATAGTGAGTGAAGCTCACGAGAGAAGCACAGCCATGTTGAAATCCATATACTTTGTATTTATCGAGTGAGAAAAAGGGATGCCTGTACTATCGCTCGATGAACCAAGAGATCACTGCTACATGTGAGAACCCATGTCTGGGATTCCTATATCTTTATGAAAAATATATATATTGAACTTTACGTGAAGGGATATTCGCTAGACGAGGTTAGGTCTAGGAGCCTTCCTATATATTGGTTATGGTCTGACGTGCCCAGTCAGTAAAGCCAGATGATTTACATGATGGAACTCTGAATGCTTATTTACGAATGCTCCATTATGATATTTGCCAAGCATGAATGCTAACTTAAGATGATATTCCTGTGACCAACATTATGCTGTCTATGTCGACATTTGTTCCTGTAACCATACACGTACTGTCCAAGTGTGCGTCTCATTAAATGTTATAAAAAGACCACCGTAGTTCCAGTACTTCTTGAATTCGAACAGTGTGAGCATGAGTGATGTACTACCAACCTGTCAACTCTATCGAATCATTCTACCATTCGCGTTCTGACATTCATATACACACTCATTGTCTACACTCACATTCTTGTCGGAGCCTCATCACGTTCCAGGACAAGATGACCTGTATGACCAAAACTGTGCTGGGTTTAATGAGTTGACAATCGTTACACTTTACTACACCAGTCCCAACATCTACAGTTATCAACTGGTGGACATTCACGGCATTTAACAAATAAAACGTGATTTAACAACTGGTGTGCCAGCTTCCTGGGTCAACCTGCACAGTGACCATATTGAGAAGTAAACTACTGAGACCAGACGTTCCTTGGGGTCTGTTACGACACACAAATACATCAACAGTACAACTCTACAGTGATGTCAGCGTGACCTGTCCTGTCGAGAGTATGCAGTAACTAGGTCAGCGTTTGTTGACATTTGGTTCGTTGGACATTTGCAACTGACAGTGTTACACAGCAAGCTTGGTTGAAACATAGAACATTACACATCAGGACTGGAGAATATTTGACAGTGTTTGCGAAAGAAAATGTTATTGAACTGAGAAGTCCTACATCGATTGTTATCATTCACATCAACGATGGAGCTTCTATTTCTGTGTTGAATTTAAAATAATTAGACCAGAAGTATTTGTTTAATAAAGTACCACAGTACTGTACTATTAGGCAGTGTAACTGAGCCTTCTTTACAACACATTCTTTCTGCAACACTCTATTTACATCATATTGCCATACTATTTATGCATTTATGTATTTATGTTTAAATATTTATATGTGATATTTGTTTGTATCCAGCGGGTTGTTGTTTTGGTTGGGCGGTGTCACACAACAGAGTATCCCACGTAATAGAGGGTCTGATGTGTGCGTTTCTATAGGTGCAATTTTCTTCATTGAAAATTTGCTGCGACAGCTGTTGCTATTAGTGTTAGCTGTGAAGACTGTACTCATTGTTGTTTTTGTAATATTCCTCTGTTCTTTAGTTTGTTTTGATTTGTTTGTAATTTGTTGGTCTACCCTATTCTATCTTTCAGTTCTATTCTCAATTTATATTTATATACTGTGGCGTTATTTGTATTTGTTATCCTCTTGCGGTTTATCTTTTATTGTTTTTTCCCATTTGATTTATTTCATTTCCGCAAATGTTTTCATGTTCTTCTGTATAACTGTTTTGTTTTGTGCCTGATCGACATACACTATTTAAAATATAGTTGATCATATAAATTGATGTACAAGAATCAACTGATAGTTAATTGCTATTGCTAAAGGTACACAGTTGATGATATAAAACACTATTTCTGGTGCACTGCACTTATATTATAGAGTGAACCAGCAACTTATAGCTGTTATTATATAAGGATTTATACAAGACCTTTGTAAGGCTTGTTTCCCACAGTGATTGGGATAGTTAAGTACTATTTTCCACAGGTTACAAAGTTATCATACAAGGTCTTTGATTAAGACTAAGAAAGTGAATTTATTTACTTTTGCAAATTACTGATCTTATTAGACAAGATGTCTACATTAGATTATTTTATCACACAAGGCAAGGCTCTTGATAAGACTGGTCAGCAATTAGAAGAATGGGCAGTTGCTCAATATGACAAAGCATTAGCTGCTGCTGCTGAAGAAAGAAAAGCATTGATTGAAGAAAAGAAATTAGCAGCTGAGGAGAAAAGATTAGAAGCTGAGGAAAAAAAATTACAAAGAGAGGATGAACAAAAGAAATTGCAGATACAGACTGATGAAAAAAGATTCCAGATGGAAATGGAAAAAGAGAAAAGAAAAGATGAAGCTGCTGCAGAAGAGAAAAAAAGAGAACATGAACACAAAAAAGAACTTTTAGCATTTGAGTTAGAAAAGTTAAAGTTAACAAACATAAGTAATGTTAATCAAGCATCTGGTGGTAATGGTAAACCCTTTACTTACAAGGTCAAGGTACCAGCGTTCAACCCTTCCAGTGATGACATAACATTCTGGCTAAATAGATTTGAACGCTCTTGTCGAGCCCATAATGTGGACAATCACAATATGCTAACCAGTTATCAGAAAATCTGAAAGGTGATTCTCTGACTAGTTTAAGTTTGGTTGAAGAGGCTGACAAAGATAACTATGATGTTATTAGGGCAGCCTTATTAAAGAAGTATCAGTTGTCTGAAGAGGGTTATCGGAAGTTGTTTAAGACAATGGTGCCTGAGGCAGGTGTAGAATTCTCAGAATTCATTGCAAGGACACGTCTTACATTTGATCGTTGGATTGAGCTATCCAAAACAGAAAAGACTTATCCCCATCGAGGCCAGCTCCTTGACGTGGAGATGGGGCTCAAGTACAGCCATCAGCGGCTGAAAACCAAGACTGGCCAGGCCCTCCTAGACTCGAGCAAGACCACAGTCTGCCCTAGCAAGTCAAGGTGCTGAAGACGGAGGCAACCAGCCAAGAGGCGCACCACAGCAATCAGGATGCCATGCACATGCGCTATGGGAAGTATGCCTATATCTGCAAAACGTTATGGCACTCGCCCTGTGACGGACACCCAGGCAGGCGCAGTGCCGGGCCCTCTGCCTCGGAAGGGCCCAACCCCTACTACTGGGGGTCCTTCTCAATTGCCCCGTGGAGCCAGGAGGCATGAGAATAGAGCTACTGGCCAAGCAAAGAAAAGACCATTTAAAATAATGCACTGGAATGCTGAAGGCATCAATAGTAAAAAAGACGGCTACAGCAAAAAATTAGAGCTCGAAAATATCTTGAATGAAGAGCAAGTAAATGTATGTTGCTTGCAAGAAACCCACCTCAACAAAGACATAGCCTTCAAAATCAGAGGCTACCAGTGCTACCGATCTGACCGAATAGACAGGCGAAAAGATGGAATACTGACACTCGTGAGGAATAACATCAGTGCATGTCAGCTTGAAACATATATGGAGGGGGCGGAATACCAGATGCTTCATCTCAGGACAGAAAATTCAGAATTCCACCTGCTCAACTACTACTGTCCGAGCGACCGCCCACTGGCACTAGATACAATCCCAGCAAAAGAAAGACTGATTGTATGCGGAGACTTCAACAGCCACTCACAGAGCTGGGGCTATGATCACATGGACAGGAGAGGTGAGGAGCTTGAAAACTGGCAGGATGACAATGGGCTTATCCTGATTAACCAGCCAATCGACCCACCAACCTTCTACTCGAGATCATGGCACACCACCTCTACACCAGACCTGGCATTCCACTCACCCGGCTTGGAGTGGAACACCACACGCGTTGTAGGGAAACAACTTGGAGGCAGCGACCACCGGCCAGTCTTCTTAAGTGAAAATTCCAAAAAAAAAAAAAAGACATTCTTTGTATTGTGGAAAATGAACTTGTCAAGGAGAGCAGCACTCTCTCTAGGTGGAACTACAAGAAGGCAGACTGGACAATGTACCAGCACCGTACTAGTATACTGGCTAGAGATCTGACTGTTGACAAAGACATCAATAAGCTAGTCGATGAATTCAGCAGATGCATATTACAGGCTGCTCGTGAAACAATACCTAGAGGGGCTCGTAAGCACTACAAACCATATTGTAATAGTGAACTAGAGCAGCTGCACAACGACGTGGAAACATCTCGAAAGCAGGCAGAGACCAGTCCATGCCAAGAACACCACAATAACTACCAGCAAGCTAAGGCCAAATTTCAAAGGGCCAAGTTGCAGGCCAGGCGAAGAAGCTGGAAGGAGAAAACAGAGTCCTTGAACTTCGAAAGAGATACGAGGAAACTGTGGAAGCTGGTAAAGCAACTTAACGATGAAGGTACAGTGAGAAACTCAAGGATTGCTCTGTACAAAGATGGAAACATCCTCATGGGAAAACAGGCAGCTGATCACTTTGCAGACTCCTTTGCTAAAGACAACAACATCGAAGTTAGCCCAGAGAAGCAACAGGAGACTCGTGAGAAACAACAACACGCAGGACGAGATGGAACCATACCTGAAGTTATGAAGGCACCAATCACATTCAGAGAACTGGAGCTTGCAATATCCAAATTGAAAATGAGAAAGTCGCCAGGAGTTGATGGAGTGTCCAATGAAATGATTAAGAACTTGGGAACCGCAGCAAAAACAAAGCTGCTGCAGATCTTCAATATCTGTTGGAACTCAGGCAGAGTTCCACAGACCTGGAGGGAAGCAATCATGATACCACTCCTAAAACCAGGAAAAGACAGTTCCACTGCCTCCAGCTACAGACCAATCAGCCTTACAAGCTGCCTCTGCAAAACAATGGAACGTATCATCAATCTCAGGCTACAGTGGTACCTTGAAAGTGAAAACCTTCTTGTACCACAGCAGGCGGGCTTTAGGCAGTGTTATTCCACCGAAGATCAGGCAACTTACCTTTCCCAAGAGATTGAGGATGCGTTCCAAGATAAGAAACTGGTACTAGCAGCATGAATAGATCTAAGGAAAGCATTTGACAAGGTTTGGAAAGAAGGGCTTCTGAAGAAACTGAGAAATTGTAGAGTGAATGGTAAGATGTACAAATGGGTGAAAGCATACTTGCATAACAGAAGAGCCCGAGTACAACTAGATGGCCTCAAGAGTAAGAAAATTCTACTGCGTCATGGCGTCCCTCAGGGAGGGGTTCTGTCCCCCACACTTTTCCTAGTCTACATCAACGACCTGGTTGCTGAACTACCACATGGAATGAAAGTGGCAATGTACGCTGATGACCTGGTAATAGGGTGCACAGATGAGCATGCAACAGTGGCCACCAAACTGCTACAAAGAGCTATAGATGCCTTAACCTCATGGGCAAATAGATGGTGTGTCAGCATCAACACAGACAAGTGCAGCACTGCGCTCTTCACCCTCTCTCCCAAACAAAAAGCTGGTGTCATCAAGATAAACGAAGAGCTCCTGAGAGAAGATAAACAACCCACCTATCTCGGAGTTACATTCGATGATAGGCTGACATGGAAGCAGCACATCAACAAGGCAGCAACAAAGGCCAGGAGGAAGCTAGCCATCCTGAGAAAACTAAGTGGAACCACATGGGGAGCCAGCGGGAAAATACTTAGTAAAGTTTACCAGCAGGGCATACGACCACACCTGGAATATGGGTCAGCTGCGTGGTGTCCAGCATCAAACACCACATTACAAGAGCTAGATAAGGTGCAAAACCAGGCGCTTAGGGTCATCACGGGGGCAATGAAATCGACGCCTATAGTGGAGATGGAGAAAATGGGGAGGATACAAGCACTGAGAGAACGCAGAGACACGAAAGTGCTAACACAGGCAGAAAAGTTCCTCTGTATGCCGAGCCATCCAATGAAGGACAGATTCCAAAACCTAGCAATGGGGCGACTGAAAAGAAGCAGCTTTATCCACCAGGCCAAACGATTTTGTAGACAAACCTCAGACCTGCCTGAAGTTAACAGCCCCCTAAAGTCTGTGCCAGAACAAACCCCTTGGAGAGAGGAGCATGGACTACCAGTACACATCCACACAAAAGTGAAAGGAATATTCGACAGGGATGAACAGAACAGCGTGCAACGTAGGACAGTCACTCTCAGTTTCCTGGATGATGAATACCCACAGGACCTCTGGGTCTGAGTATACACGGATGGGTCAGCACAGAATGCAGTAAAGAATGGAGGAGCAGGAGTGTACATAGAATACCCAAACAACACTAGGGATACGGTCAGAGTACCAACGGGGAAATTCTGTAACAACTATGATGCAGAAGTCCAGGCAATCAAGGTGGCAACTGAGAAACTACTGAACACCAATCTCGGTCCACAGCCTGTGGTATTCCTGACAGATGCATGATCAGCACTCCAAGCACTTCAGTCCAGAAAATTGCCAGGTATACAAGCCCTACTTTCTGAACTGTGCAACCAGCGCAGGGTCGTCATGCAGTGGATACCGTCTCATTGTGGAATACCAGGAAACGAGAGAGCATCTGACTGGCTAAAGAAGGTGCTGCAGACGAGCAACCGGATGTACCAGTTACGTACCATCAGAAGAAAAAGATGATCAAATCTATCAGAAAGCCACCAACATCAACGCAGGATGACTACCAAGCTATGAACAGATCAGAACAAATAGTCATTCTGCGCCTCAGAACAGGACACAACCACCTCCGCAGCCACATGTATACAAAATTCAAGATTGGCAATTCAGCCATGTGTACATGTGGACAGGCACCCCAGACTGCGGAGCACGTACTTCAAGATTGCCCCGAATATGATATATTGAGGCAAACCCACTGGCCCAGAGAAACAACACTGGAAGCAAAACTATATGGACCTCTGTATGAACTACAAAAGACAGTGAAGTTTATACAAGAAACAACATTGCAGATATAGACAATATATTTCAAGTGAACGAAAGAAGAAGAGAAGAAGAAAAGACTTATGAAGCACTTATGGACTTGATACTCAGAGACAAGATTATGTCAAGTATAAATAAACCTTTCCTCGAATTCTTACATGAGCGTAAACCTAAGTCTCTAAAAGAAATGGAACAGTATTGTACCCAATACGTCACTGCACATCCGGACGTAGCTATTAGCAACAGTAAGGTTAAAGAAGGTATGCCAGTTGCTTCTGCAACACCATACAACCCTAATCACTCTCACAAATTCCAAGGACCTCAAAATAGGTTTAATAAAAAAGGTAACTATTACAGTTATCAGAACCAAGGTAACCAATCATTTCAGGGTTCTTCTTCGAATACCTGGAGAAGAGCTGACAGCCCTCGATTCAGGGGTGATCATAATTACAGGAACTTTCGCAAAGGAAGTCATTCTAGAAACTATCCAAGTTTTCCTTCATGGAGACAACAAGATCATAATTACCGAGACACTCATTATAATGAATATGATGATAGTAACCAAAGGAGCTATGATTCAAACCCGAGTAGGGGTTATAATAGTGGAAACAATGATAAGTACAGAGGCAATAATAACAGAGGTAGAGCACAATTCAAAAAACATAAAGCTCATTACCAGGCGAACTCTGCACAGCAAGAGTCCCACGAAGCCTATAAACAAAATAAAGATAATGATGACTCTAATAATATGGCATGTGCCGCTTTTGATTTTGGGAGAGCATCTCAGTGCCCCCAATGCAAAACATTATTTGAGCCAACCACAGTGTCTACTTTAAGCTGTGGCCATCCTCTTCCCGCTCTTCCTGCGTCAATCGCGCATGATGGGAGAGGTTCTCTTGTCTTACACAAAGGTTTAGTAAATGACAATCCAGTCTCAGTACTTTTTGATTCTGGATGCACAACTATTGGGGTTAGGCAGTCACTCATAGATCCTTCTCATTCTACAGGCAAAGTAGTCAAATGCGTAACATTTGGCGGCACCATAGAGAAATACTCTACCGCTATCATTAGGATTGCTACTCCTTTCTTCACAGGAGATGTACACGCATGTCTTTTGCCGAATCCGATCGCTGATCTTATCATCGGTCGCATTCACGGAGTCAAAGAATGCACTCCGGAGCAAATTTCCGTTTGGGAAAATCAAAATATGCAATCTGCTAATGCGGTAGTCACTAGAGCTCAAGCTCTCAATATGCCTGAAACTTCATCTGTTGAAGATAATGAAGTGCATAACCAAGATGATCCCTTGGTAATTTCTCGTGACTCGTTTATAAAACAACAAGAAGAAGATCCGACTCTTAAGAAATTCTTCACTCTTGTAACGAAAGGTGATCCGAATAAAGATTCAAATTGTAAATCTTGGATTACAATGAAGAATGGCGTACTTGTACGTATGGTGCAAGACTCCACTAAGTCAAGTCATTCTCAGATTCTTGTACCCAAGAATTTGAGAGTTAAGATCTTACAACATGCACACGACTCTCAGTGTGCTGGTCACATGGGTTTTTCCCGTACAAAGTCAAGAGTTCTTGCGGCTTTCTTTTGGCCTTTTGTGAACAAGGACATACGGATCTATTGTCGATCCTGTAAAGTATGTCAAGAAGTCAAATCCAAAGGTCCTCGTCATGCTGCGCCTATTCAGGCTGCAGATATTCCTATTCGTCCATTCCAGAAAATGGCGATAGACATCATTGGTCCATTCAAGATCAAATCTGCTAGAGGACATCAGTTTATCTTAACGTGTGTAGACATGTGCACACGTTGGCCAGAGGCTATCCCTCTAAAGAGCATTACTACCGCTGACATTGCAGATGCTCTTTGGCTTATATTTTCTCGGCTGGGATTCCCCGGAGAAATATTATCAGATCATGGCACCCAACTGATATCGGATACCATGTCTCAAGTAATGTCTACTCTACAGATAGAGAGATCTTTGAGTAGCATCTATCATCCAATGTCCAATGGGATGGTCGAGCGACTAAATAGAACACTTAAGAACTTATTAGGGAAGATAACTGAGGATCATCCTCAAGATTGGGATAGGGTTTTACCCGCGGCCCTCTTCGCGTACAGAGAGGTCCCCAATGAACATACAGGGTTTTCTCCCTTTGAACTTGTCTTTGGCGCGCGACCGCGCGGCCCAATGTCTTTGCTGCATGATCTTATAACAGCTGACAATATTGACGATGACACAAAATCTTCTTACGAGTATGTCATCGCGCTGAGACAAAAGATTATCGAAGCATGCAAATTGGCAACGTCCTCTTCTGAATTTGCTAAGCAGAAGGCAAGACAATTTGCTAATAAGAAGAGAACTTTACGACAACTTTGTCCTGGTGACAAAGCATTTGTTTTGCTACCTTGTCGTGAAAATAGACTCCTTATTAGTTGGAAAGGTCCGTACGATATAATATCGAAAATTTCAGATGTTGACTACATCGTCGATATTAACGGGAAGCATAAAACCTTCCACATCAATATGCTTACGGAGTTCCATGAACGTCCTGACTATCTACAGCCTATTTTCCAGGCAACGGACGATTCTCATGTCAAACATGGTCATTACTCATCACTGTCTGTAATACAGGATGAGGAAACAAGTTTTTCGGATGTTAATCTTCCGCTTCCAATGATCCCACTTCATTCTAGTGAATCATGGAAAGACGTTACTGTTTCTCCTGATTTGTCTCTAGGAGAACGGCGACAAGTTTCGTCTATGTTACAAACATTTCAGGATGTCCTCACTGACATCCCTGGACAAACTCATGTCATTGAGCATGACATTGTTCTAACTGAACATACTCCAATTAGGGTTAGACCTTATCCTATCCCTATACATTTCCAAACACAGGTTGAAAAGGAGTTGGATGAAATGATAGATTTACAAATAATCGAACCATCCACTTCTGCATATTCTTCGCCGATGGTTATTGTTCGAAAAAAAGACAATAACATACGTCTTTGCGTTGACTATCGCAAATTGAATCAAGTTACGAAGTTCGATGCTGAACCTATGCCTTTACTAGAAGAGCTACTTACTCGTCTTTCTAAATCGCATTTTTTCACTAAACTTGATTTGTCTAAAGGATATTGGCAAGTTCCATTATCCGAACGCGCCAAACCTCTTACCGCTTTCTCTACTCCCAGAGGCCTTTTCCAATGGAATTTTATGCCTTTCGGCCTTATGAACGCACCAGCTACATTTGTACGCATGATGCGTCGAATCCTATCGTATCGGTCAGATGTCATTGCTTATCTAGACGACATCTGTCTTTTCAGCGATACTTGGGAAGATCACTATTCGGGGTTAGTTGAATTATTATCAACTCTGCGTGAGTATAACCTGACAGCAAAACCATCCAAAGCTTGTATTGGCTTTAGCGAAATTGCTTTCTTAGGCCATCGAGTAGGTCACGGTTTCTTGAAGACAGAAGACCATAATATCACTAAGATACTTAACATCTCTATCCCTAGGACTAAAAAGCAAGTGCGAAGTCTTTTAGGTCTCATACAATTTTATGGACGTTTCATTCCGAATCTGTCCTCTATCATGGCACCTCTCTCTACACTATTAAAGAAAGGGTCGCCTAACATGGTTCACTGGTCTCATGAATGCCAATCTTCACTAGAGAAGATCAAAACTATGTTTTCATCACCACCTATTTTAGTGTTACCCACAACAGATAAGACATTTGTTCTTCGTAGTGACGCTTCATCCACTGGGATTGGAGCGGCACTAATGCAAGAGTACTCTGGAACTCTGCATCCTGTAATGTATATATCCAGAAAACTTAATGCTGCAGAAAGGAATTACTCGGTTTTAGACCGTGAATTATTGGCAATGGTTTGGTCAATTCTCAAACTCCAAAGATTCCTTCTGGGCGCGCATTTCGTAGTGGAAACTGACCAAAAAGCTCTTACGGCTATCCAAAGTAAGAACTTGAAGAGCTCGAGATCAACTCGATACGCAATCGCTCTTCAACCTTTTCATTTCTCGGTACGAGCTATCCGTGGTTCAGAAAATGTGATGGCGGACATTCTGTCCAGATGCCCACATGATGCCACTTAACTGTTAAATATTGGATCTTTTTAATATGTATAACTTTACAACAGTTATTTTTTGTTTCTTTACTAAGATACACATTTGTAATTTAATAATAGAATGATGGTATCGCTACTTAGCGGTTTATTGATGTTTATTCACCGCTGTTCTTTGATGATTGTTTCTTCATAAATCATAAATTTAAGATTATAGTGTGAATTTTTGGTATGCATTGTATAATTACCAGAATTGTATTATACGTACATCACACCTTCCTGGAAACATTTATTCGTAGAGAAACAATTTCTCTCAGATTTTGAGATATATTCTCACTGGTCATATTAGGAATTATAGTTATTCCTGATATTTTCATCTGCGCAGTATTCTTGCGTTGTGAGCCTATTCTACGTTGCTCCTAGATGTATTAAAAAAAAAAAAAATTTTTTTTTTTTTCCCGGGAGGTGTGGTAAGACTGTAAAGTGCAATCTTTACTATCTTGCAATATAATACATTTATATACTTATTATGTTCGCAAATATTTTGTAAACAAAGTATTTCCTTTTTTAAGTGCTTAAGGAGAAGTCATTTTTGAGTTACTTCCCTTGAAAGGAGTTCCGTCATCTTCGATCGGACTCCGCGGACGAGTCTAGGCCTACTGCGATTTATTCTTTGCCTGGGTAGGAATAGATTGTTCTTGCTTCAGTATATCTATGGCCTGAATTTATACGTAGTGTTTGTATGAGTAGGACGAGTCTGTCTTATATATGGATATCTTTACATTTCTAAGTCGAACTATGTTGGTTGTCGCTAGAAAAGGTCAAAGGCTATGCAGCGGAAGTATCGCTAGCAGGGGGTGTGATTCATGGCTGTCATCCTGTCGGGATGTCGAATTTTGTTGTAGCAGGCTTATCGCCGAAAAAGTGATCTATAAGTAGATGGGGAAAAGTGATAGTCATTTAGACATGTTGTATGTACTTTACCCCAGTGTTTATTCTCTTTTGCCAAGGAATGGCAAAGTTATATTTCGCATAGAAAGGTAAAACCACAATTTATTATGAACTTGGGCTTCGCCATCGTTGTCGATAAGCAGATGCACAGTGGTACTTTTGAAAAGAATATTTATTCAAAGGAAGATGACATTCCTATGTATCAGCACTAGATTATATGATATTATTCAATTACCTCTATGATAGAAGCTATGAAGAAATGAGGACATTTAACGAATGACCAATTTTGGTCTGTATCCAATAGTGAGTGAAGCTCACGAGAGAAGCACAGCCATGTTGAAATCCATATACTTTGTATTTATCGAGTGAGAAAAAGGGATGCCTGTACTATCGCTCGATGAACCAAGAGATCACTGCTACATGTGAGAACCCATGTCTGGGATTCCTATATCTTTATGAAAAAATATATATATTGAACTTTACGTGAAGGGATATTCGCTAGACGAGGTTAGGTCTAGGAGCCTTCCTATATATTGGTTATGGTCTGACGTGCCCAGTCAGTAAAGCCAGATGATTTACATGATGGAACTCTGAATGCTTATTTACGAATGCTCCATTATGATATTTGCCAAGCATGAATGCTAACTTAAGATGATATTCCTGTGACCAACATTATGCTGTCTATGTCGACATTTGTTCCTGTAACCATACACGTACTGTCCAAGTGTGCGTCTCATTAAATGTTATAAAAAGACCACCGTAGTTCCAGTACTTCTTGAATTCGAACAGTGTGAGCATGAGTGATGTACTACCAACCTGTCAACTCTATCGAATCATTCTACCATTCGCGTTCTGACATTCATATACACACTCATTGTCTACACTCACATTCTTGTCGGAGCCTCATCACGTTCCAGGACAAGATGACCTGTATGACCAAAACTGTGCTGGGTTTAATGAGTTGACAATCGTTACACTTTACTACACCAGTCCCAACATCTACAGTTATCAACTGGTGGACATTCACGGCATTTAACAAATAAAACGTGATTTAACAGACTGTTTTGGTTATATTTACAGTTGGTCTGAGATAATAGATTGAAGTATAGGAGACAATAGGTTGAGTCCTAACAAGGACTGTTTTGGTTATATTGCAGTTGGTCTTATCTGAGATAATAGACTGAAGTCGTGTGAGACAATAGATTGAGTTATAGGAGACAATAGATTGAGGTATGAGTCCTATTAGTCTTTGTCTATATCAATCATATACATTCATAGTGAACCCAAAATATATTAAATATATACAGGTGTAGGTAGTATAATGACACACAACAAATACCAACATTATATACCTGCTGAAGGCCTATTTTTCTAAAGGTTATCGTAAATTGATATTTACCCTCCAAGATTTAAAAAGGCCAGTTTGACTCGACTAGTGAAGTAGGCTGCAGGTCGATGCCCTCAGGTAAGCAACAAATCAAAGTGACAGCTTCTTCCTCTTCAGTCGGTATCTCTGGCGTCAAGTTCGGGGTTGCGTGGTTAGCATAAAATCCGTCTGATTATATAGGCAGGTAAATACTTAAGGAAAGCTTTCGGTTGGTTCCTGGCGGAGCAAGTTGATTGGTTTCCTCCGGTTTAGTCTCAAGCGCTGTACAGCCTAATTTTATTCAGTTTAAATCCGCCATCTTGCGTGAACATGATGGCCGTTAATTTATTCTGTCTCAGAGACTGGTGAACGGTGAAAGTTGATTGGTTGAAGCAAATCTGTATCTCGACCTAGTGATTAACAAAGTAGTGGGTTACACTTCGTTTCACGACATAGCCCCCTCCTTTCCTAGCTGTGACTTGTCATAGCTGACGTGTAAACCCCTGCTGTGGTTAATCCTTTTGCGTCTGTCCTTCCAGAGTACTAGGGTGTCGACTTAAAAAATCAGCTCCTACATTGTCTCTTCCCGGAATGTAATTCACGGTAAAGGAATAAGGCGCAAGAAGCAGACTCCACCTTAACAATCTCGAATTTAGTTTTTTAGATGCAGCCAAGAATGTTAAAGGTTGGTGATCGCTTTGGACAATGAAGTGTGTCCCATACAGATAAGGTGAAAATTTGTTGATGGACCAAATTAGAGCTAAACATTCTTTCTCTATGGTCGAGTAGTTCAACTCAGCTGCATTCAGCTTCCTACTGGCGTAGGCGACTGGTAAAAGTTCCTCCGGCTGGGCTTTTGATTTCTGCAAGAGAGTTGCACCAATACCTATACTGCTAGCGTCCGTTCTTAATACAAATTCCTGTGTGATATCGGGTAGTGTAAGGATGGGTTTGCTGGTGAGTTTTGCTTTTAGCTCTGTGTAAGCTTGTTCACAATCAGCATTCCATTGGATTTTGTCAGGCTGTCCTTTCTTCGTTAAGTTAGTTAATGGTGCACACAGAGAGTTAAAGTGGGGTATGTACTTCTGATAGAACCCACATAATGACACGAATGATCTCACATCTTTCTTCGTTTGAGGTCTGGGTGCCTTCTTTAGCTTCTCTATATTCTTTGGGTCAGGAGACATATGACCTGTAGAAATAGTGTGACCTAGGAATTCCAACTCCTTGCAACCGATATAGCACTTGGTTGGACGTGCAGTCAATCCAGTGGCTCTCAGTCTGTCAAACAACATGGAGAGCGCTACTATATGCTCTTCAAATGTGTTTGTAGCAACAAGAATGTCATCCATAAAGTTAGTGATATGGGGATTTTGTAGAGGTTCCAACAATTTCCTCATCATTCTTGAAAAGATACTGGGAGCATTTTTCAGCCCAAAGGGTAGTACATTAAACTCGTAGTGTCCGTCTGATGTACTAAATGCCAGCATTTTCCTAACTTCTGGTTTCACTGGTATTTGATAGTATCCCTTGCTTAGATCTACCTTCGATAAATACCTAGCCTTACTCAGTGTAGAGAACAGCTGGTTGGTGTCAGGTAATGGGTCCACCTGAGATTCTGGGATCGCATTAAGCTTCCGGTAGTCAATACATAACCTGTGTTCACCACTAGGCTTCCTTAATAGCACCACACTTGAGCTATAGGGAGATTCAGACTTTGAAATAATTCTCTTTTAAGAGATAGTCAATCTCATCCTTGAGTGTTTGTGCTTGCTATTGTTCAGTCCATGTCCGCAGCAATGCTTCCAGTGGACTGTGTATGGGGACGGCAATACAACAACGTTGCTGGACCCACACCTATTTCTATTGTAAGGGGCAGTATACCGAAGTGGGGCCTGTCTCCCTCAACTGTTTGGTACAGCCCTGGTTCCTACCTCCTTTGGTTCGGGTTTGTTTCTGCAGCTTTTTTAATACTGGTTGCTGACTAACCAAATTTTCCAAATGATCCAGACCATGGTGTTCCGACAAATATCTAGTCGGGGTGGGATGTCTCTCGTCCCCTCTCTGTACAATACGGAGAGTTGCCATGGTTACTGGTGTAACAGTAGACTTGTTGTGATTTCGTTTTCTCGTTATCACTGCTTCTACCTGTTGTTTTCTCTTGTGTATCTTCTTTGTGGGCCTACGTCCGCAACAATGCTTCCTTAGGTCCTGTAACTGGTCTACGCTTCTGAATGAGGTTACCTGGTTACATTCTGAACAGGATTTCATATACCGACTTATGTCTTCAATTATTCCTGGCCAGTAATATCGCAATGCTATATTTTGAACAGTGGCCCCTTTTCCTCTGTGGCCACTGCCTGATGTAGCATGCTCTTGCTCCATAATTTCCTCCCTATAGAATTTTGGCACTACCAGCTGTCCACGCCTTTTAGGTCCTTTTCCAGCTTGTCTGTAGAGTAGGCCATTTTCCATATAGTAGTCTCCTTTCTCTGGAGGGTTATGGGCCTTTGGCAATTTGCCAAAACAAGGCTTCAATGTGCTGTCTGCTGTTTGAGCCTTTTTCATCTTTGTACGATGAATGTTTATTGGATCTCCCTCCTCCTTTTTGGTGCTCGACCTGGTATGGTTTGCTGCCATGACAACAGGTTTTATTGGGTCACCCAAAAAGACATATTTACATCCTATTACCAGCGGGTATATAGGATCATCACTTACTGCTGCTCTTATCACTCCTTCCACATAGCGAGTTCTCACGTTGATCCTTGCTATGGGAAGTGTCATAGTGCCGGTTCCCTGCATTGCCCCTTGTATGTCCACTGTTTCTGTGGTAAGTTGGTCAGGGTGCACTAGGGTTGCACTCACGACTGAGTCGAATTCCAAACCTGAATCATATAAGCACTGAATTTTAGTGCCATTACATGTCACTTCCTCACAGACAGGGGGATGATGGAGGTCATTCTGACTACCTGCCAGTTCCTTCCTTCCCTTTTTCCCTGTTGTGAGACACGCAGCGTAATAAGGAGGGTTGTTCCTTCTGCAGTCTGCAGTATTGTGGTTACTCATTAGACAAGTTTTACACCACTTTCCTTCCTTCCGGTAAGGTGTCTTATCCGATCTTAGAGGGTTTTTGTCCTTTTGGTCAAATCTTTGTTTGTTCCTTGTGGTATGGTCTTTTTGTTCATATTTGGTATAGTTTTGTGATGATGTGAAGTTTTCATCCTGCTTTTTCCTATTTCCTAATACTTCTGCCTGAGCTGCTTGATATCTCTCAGCAACAGTTACAATATCTTCCAATCTCTCTGCTCCTTGTTCCATGATAAACTTCCTCATTTCTTGAGGCATGGACTCTTTCACTTGCTCCATCATTATCATTTCTTTCAGATCCTGACACTTTCCTAAACTACTCCATTTTTCCAAATAAGTTTCCAATCTAGCAGAGAATTGGTGATAGTTTTCTCCTGGGAGAAGTTTAGCTGTTCGGAATTTCTTTCTATATGATTCTGAGTTCTTTTCATATCTCACAAGCAGTGCCTGCTTCAGGATTTCATAATCTTCCTGGTCATCTCTTGAGAGCTTCAAATATACATCGTAGGCAACACCTCTCAATCCCTGAGATAGTTTAAGACTCCACTTTTCTTTCACTAAGCCATAGGTAGTGGCAAGTCTTTCGGATCTATCCAGGTACGACTCAATGGCGTCTTCTTTTTCAACAAATGGGTCCAGATGAAAATTCATGGCCCCACTTGAGGTGCTCTGGCTGGAGCTACTCTCTGAGTGAGGTGAGCTACCACCATTATTGCCAGTATTTGCCTGAATTTCAAGCTCTTTTAATCTCAACTGATGGTCTCTCTCTGCTTGTAATTTCCTTTCCTCAGCTTCAATTTTCTTTGCCTCTTTTTCAGCCTCCCATTTCTTGGCTTCAATTTCCAGTCTTTTGTCTTCTCTCTGAGCTTCCAGTCTTTTGTCTTCTCTCTCAGCTTCCAGTCTTTTGGCTTCTCTTTCAGCTTCCAGTCTTTTGTCTTCTCTCTCAGCTTCCAGTCTTTTGGCTTCTCTTTCAGCTTCCAGTCTTTTGGCTTCTGTCTCTAATTGCAACTTTCTTTCTTCCCTATCCATGTGTTTGTCCACTTCTGTTGTGACATACTGAGTAAGAGCATCACCTGTCATGTTTAATTCCTTACCCATCTGCATGATCGCAGTCCTGAACTTCACTAGATCAGCCATGGCGTTACTTAGATAGGGTATGTATATCTACTATAACCAAATTATTGTAATTAAACTTAATTAATTCAAATGAACAAATAATTTCCGTGCAACTTTGTGAGCATCAACTATTTACTGAGTACTAAATGGTTCTCCTCCTAAGAAAACAATAAAAAAATCCTATTATAGAATTTTTTTTTCAAAAATTTGTTTCTTATGTTATCTATGGGTGGCACAAGATAGAGTGTAGCTAGATGAATAGACTAAGTATGGCTCAAGATATACAAAAATATCCCAGGAACGAGCCCCCAGTGTGGCGAGAGGTTTTATTTGGCTTTAAGATCAGTATAGTACTGACAATTACAGAAATAGAATTTCTGCAGAAAATGGTGAAGTCCCAGTGTCTGAGAGAACTACTGGTATCACGAATTAGTTACGGCTGTGAATGTTCTGATCTCGAAACAATAGTAGAGAGGAGACCGACATAAAGTGCCACCTCCGCTGTGTAACTAACTGTGATATTAATAAACAAGGAAACCGATTTTACTTAACAAAGATAAAATTGACAAGTCGTTCAAATACAATTTCCTTAGTATTTATTTAGTATATACACTATCTACTCTTGTGCTGAAGGGTGAATGTTGAAAAATGGAATGTAATGGAATTGTAAGTTTACATGTGATTTACAAATATTTATTTTATATATATAAATATTTTACAAGTTTTCCAATTATAGGAACAAAAAAATTATATCAGCTGTGCTGTTAATTAAGGATATAACACTTATCAGCTATGCTGTTATTTTTGTCTCTTGCTATGCTACTTCACTTTCTCATCACTGACAGTTTCTATGCTCACAATGCTGACAGAAATGGTACTAATGTGTACTCATCTCTCTTAAACAGTTCTGTTCTCCGTAGTTTGGTTCACACAACTCCTGCTGAGGCTCGTTACTTTAGCCCACCCAAGACTGAGGGGGACTAAAGATGTAGCTTCTGTACAATCTCTATGCTCCTGCGAAGTTCCAGGCAGCGGGATTGACTCGAACATACGACCTCAGGTTTTTAGGACACAAATAAACCTGTAACAAAGCAAAAATAGGGGTTAATTTCTGTCCTCAAGCCCACCTATTTCTAGTGTGAGTGAAATGAGCGTGTCTCAGATGTATGCATGTAGGATGAATGACAACATGGCTCAGTATGATTTAGCAATAGCGAGACAAGACAGGTGTCTACTTGCAAAGCATTCTTTCTGATAAACTAATACATGGATACATTCAATAATATAGATTCAATACATGAATACATTTAATACATGAATACATCCCATAATATAAATCAATACATGAATAAATCCAATAATATGTACACCTAGGTGTGATACAACAATGTCCTTCCCCCTATACTATACCACGCCCTCTCTGACAAGTGCTATACTAGCTGATAACATATATCCTAACAATATTGTTATGTTCTTATGATAGGAGTATATGCGACGAGGACTGTTTGGTGATATATCAGGTTGGAGTTATATGAGACAATAGATTGAAGTTAGATGCGACAATAGATTGAGTCCTGACAAGGACTGTTTTGGTTATATTGCAGTTGGTCTTATCTGAGACAATAGATTGAGTTATAGGAGACAATAGATTGAGTCCTAACAAGGACTGTTTTGGTTATATTGCAGTTGGAGTTAGATGAGACAATAGATTGAGTCCTAACAAGGACTGTTTTGGTTATATTTGCAGTTGGTCTGAGATAATAGATTGAAGTATAGGAGACAATAGGTTGAGTCCTAACAAGGACTGTTTTGGTTATATTGCAGTTGGTCTTATCTGAGATAATAGACTGAAGTCGTGTGAGACAATAGATTGAGTTATAGGAGACAATAGATTGAGGTACGAGTCCTATTAGTCTTTGTCTATATCAATCATATACATTCATAGTGAACCCAAAATATATTAAATATATACAGGTGTAGGTAGTATAATGACACACAACAAATACCAACATTATATACCTGCTGAAGGCCTATTTTTCTAAAGGTTATCGTAAATTGATATTTACCCTCCAAGATTTAAAAAGGCCAGTTTGACTCGACTAGTGAAGTAGGCTGCAGGTCGATGCCCTCAGGTAAGCAACAAATCAAAGTGACAGCTTCTTCCTCTTCAGTCGGTATCTCTGGCGTCAAGTTCGGGGTTGCGTGGTTAGCATAAAATCCGTCTGATTATATAGGCAGGTAAATACTTAAGGAAAGCTTTCGGTTGGTTCCTGGCGGAGCAAGTTGATTGGTTTCCTCCGGTTTAGTCTCAAGCGCTGTACAGCCTAATTTTATTCAGTTTAAATCCGCCATCTTGCGTGAACATGATGGCCGTTAATTTATTCTGTCTCAGAGACTGGTGAACGGTGAAAGTTGATTGGTTGAAGCAAATCTGTATCTCGACCTAGTGATTAACAAAGTAGTGGGTTACACTTCGTTTCACGACAAGGGGACCCTGTCAAACGCCTTTTCCAGATCTATGAAACAAAGATGGATCTCACTCTTATACTCAAGGGCCTTTTCACTCAGCTGTCTGAGTGTGAAGATTAGGTCTTGAGTACTTTGGTTTGCTCGGAATCCGCACTGGATCTCATCCAATTGTGGCTCAGCTAGGCGCTCTTCAGTTTCAAAATGGACAAATCCATAGCCCCTGGACCCATGTTCATCACAGGCAATCTTACAAGACAAGATATTTCAAAAAGCTGAGAATGTATCATATAGAGCTTTGTTGTCAATACTTCTGCCCAAGTTCTTAATGAAGACATTGCATACACCAGATTTCCTGAGTGATGGATTACGTTGATACCACATGATTCTGATTGGACGACCTTTAATTGTGTCAAAGTTCATGGTATCCATAGCTCGTTCAGCAACATGGGGCTGCTAGAAAATGACGTAAGCATAACCCAGTGATTGCCTGGTAATTATGTCTCTGCACACGGGGATGGACAGCACTGGACCACAGGTTGAAAATTGTTCAAACAACATAGTCTCAGTGACATCGGGGTGTAGATCACCGACGTACAGAGAAGCAATTTGGTAGCTTGTAGCAGGATTCATTTTGACGGTTGACTAAAGATGAAACAGCGTGCTTGAAAACATGGCAGTTACTTGTTGATACAGCTTGTTCAGTTGTCGACCACGTTTAAAAATGACTTTTTTGATGTTTATAACATTTTACGAATTTTTTTTTGGGTAGTATTTAATGAACCTGATTAAAGGTTTTAAATTAATCAAAACACTTAATGCAGCACGATGTCTTGATTAGGTATTATCTCTCACAGTCTACCCTTTCCAAGTTTTTTTATTACCCCTCCTGGGGCTCAAAGTGACGTCTATTGACTTTATTGAGTAAAATGTGTAAATTATGTGTGATCCCGGCCCTGGCTAAGCTTTTTTTTCAATCTTTATTCGCATTCCGTTTGAGTTTACAAAACATGTTCATTTTACCTATTTCCATAAAGAAATTTCAGTAAAAAGACAATTACACAATGAACAGTTGTATATTTAAAAAAAAAAAAAAATTTTCACTCCCTCGCACCCACTCATTTACAAAAAAACTCTTTCTTGCACATTCAAAAAGGTTTTACATTGTACATTTTTTGTAATGATAGTAGTGATTAAAGGGAGACGGGGAAAAGGGATAAAGGAACCATACTACCTTGTTCCTTAAATTATAATGCACACTCGTTTTTATAGTAATAAAAGTGGGGAGAGGGGGGGGGGGGGGGGGGGAAGGACGGAAAAATTGAATAGACAAAACTTCCACAAAAATGTTTCGGTGACGATACAATTAAAACCCTTCTTTCCCGTTTTGCTTTCTAAAGTAACGCTAACTTTCTCTTTCCCATTCATTTTATTTCCCTAATCGTGGTCGCCTTGCTTTGTACTGGATGAAAAACAATCCTCCTTTCATTCATTCAGATTTGATTTCACGGCCGAACAGGAAAGGGATGTTATCTGAGCTAGACCTTGGATCTTGACAACATAAATCAGATTCTGAAACCCAACGATGTAGCTGAACTAAAATTGAGTACCACGTGTTTGATTATTTTCTAAGGAAACAGAAACCTTAAACATCATGTGTGTGGTTGTCTACAGTTTGCATCTGAGAGTGAGAAAGTGGGCCCGGTGTGTGACCGGTCACAACAAACTTTATTCACATTTCATAAAGGAGAAAAGATAAATTGAACATTCCATTAAATTGAAATATACATTTATACACACTCGGGCACGTATACGTACACACCGTTACAAGCACGTTTCATTGCACCTTGCATTTTTTTAAATATATTAAAAGATACTATTGATTAACATCGGATTACTTATTATTTTTTATTTTTTATATTGTATTTTGATTACTTACGATTTTTTTTTCTTTCCAATTTTACAAACCCTGTTCATTTAGCAAAATGAAATACTAGGAGAGTACATTGCATAATACATACAAATACTCAAACTTACACTTTCATTTGGACACATACACGCAAATACTACTGAATATTTTCGTTCACCTTCACATTTATACTTGCACCCTTATGTTATTAGGCTTACTTATTCAATTTCTCCCGATGAATAGAGCAAAATTAAATTTGGCCTCAATAATGTTAAAGAATAGAATTTTCCCGGTTTGTAAAATATTCCCAATGGAAAATAAAATACCCATCGCTCTCACACACACACTCTCACATACACAGTTACGCACACTTAAACCGATTTTCCACTGCCGCTATTTCAACGACCACTATTGACGACTTCCAATGCTGGCATTCGTGACTGTCCGGGTCCCCATAATCACCAGTGTCGTATATCTTTGGTCGTAAATCTTCAACATGTCCCAGCTCTCTATAGATTTAGAAACTGGCGCGAAACGCCCAGGGTCAGCATTAAAGTTTCTTTTTCCAAATCAGTTTTTTGTTTTTGACACCCACATATTCTGACCGAAGACCACACGGTCTGCTGCTGACTTGAGCAAAATTGTCCTATAAAAACTCTTACTTCTGCATCATACGTCTTTAAAAAAAAAATAATAATAAATAAATAAATACAAAATAAATAATAAAATAAATAGACTTTACATGTACATATGCACTAAAATGTAAAAATAATAAAGACAAGAATAATAATAATAATAATAGATACATAGAAAATAAAATAATAATTTAAAGGCAGGCTTCTCTCTGCGGACATGACAAAAAGGAGGATGAAAAATTTTAGACCTGCACACACTCTCTCACATGTACTTAAGATAAAAATATTGGGTGATGGAGTCCCTAACCTTTAACGTTGTGTGTGTGGGAAGGAGGGGGAGGATGAGGGTGGGGAAGGTAAGGAAAAATACAGGGGATGGAATACCACGTAATAGGCAGTGGGGCTGCCATCAATGGTACCTATACTTTGTAGCGGTATGGCAGCTTGCGTACCCTGACAATCCCCAGAGCTATGCCAGTGGGAGTTTTACTCCTGGTAGGTTCAACCAAGCTGGACTGGTCTGTGTGGGTAGGGGTCAGACAAAAGCTGGTACCCTGGTCCTCCAGGTTGGGGGTTTTAGCATAGGGCTGACACCCCTGTCTTTGTAAAAAAAAATAATGAAGTTACAGAAACAACATCAAATGAACAAACTTTGCTGCGGGATGGACATTCGGAGTCTGTGGCTCGTATGACTGTCAGTGGTGAAAGCCGAAAGGAAGCCACTGACATGAAAACGGATGTCCTGACCGCAAAACAGGATACAAGAATAGGATTTTGGAATGTCAGGACAATGTACGAGACAGGTAAACTAAGACAGGTCACGGCAGAAATGAGAAACTATAGGTTACACATCCTGGGGATAAGCGAGAGCAGATGGACAGGGGCAGGAAAAGTTAAAACAGCAACAGGAGAAACAGTACTTTACTCTGGAAGAGAGGATGGACAGCACAGTGAAGGCGTAGCCATTATTCTACAGAAAGGGATAGAAAGGACACTACTGGAATGGAAACCCATCAACAACAGACTGATACGATTAAGATTGAGAGGGAGATTCACCAACACTACAATAATACAATGCTACGCACCAACGAATGATAGCGATGAGGAGGTCAAGGATGAATTCTATCAACAACTGCAGAAAGAAATGGAGGACACACCTAGATATGATCTTGTTATAGTAATGGGAGACCTCAATGCGAAAGTTGGTACACACAATACATATAATGAAAGAACAATGGGGAAATGCGGCAGCGGAATAGCAAACGAAAATGGGGATAAGCTAATAAGTTTCTGTAGCATTAACAACTTGGTCATTGGAGGAACACTTTTCCCACATAAGGAAATTCACAAGTTAACATGGGAATCACCAAATGGTCGGGACAGAAACCAGATAGACCACATCATGGTTAACGGTAGATGGAGACATGCATTACAAGATGTGAAGGTAAGAAGAGGTGCAGATGTGGGAAGCGATCACCATTTAGTAGTAGCAAAACTGAAAGTGAAACTAAGAAGGGCTGGACCAACTGTAACTACACAGAAAAGGTTTGACATCAGCAAATTAAAGGACCCCCTTACCAGAAAAGCTTTTGCGGCCGACATTAAGAAACGATATCAATTTGCCAAAAGCCAGGTAAAGACATTGACTGATGATATAGACCAGAATTTCAACACCATTTCAACAATATATAAGGAAAGTAGCAAATCATGCTTAGGATTCCAGGAAAGGAAGAAGCAAGACTGGATAACACCAGAAACACTAAACACCATAAAGATGAGAAAGGAAATGAAAAGAAAGAAAACAGAAGCGAAGTCCCCCAGGTTAAAGCAACTATATAGCGAACAGTACAGTCAACTGGACAGGGAAGTTAAACGCCAAACCCGAGCCAACAAAAGGAATTTCCTAGACGATCTTGCAAAACAGGCAGAAGAGGCAGCACTGAGAAATGAACAAAGCACAGTATACAAAATAACTAAATTCATCAGCGGAAAACAAGTTGCAAACAATATTACATTAGTAAGAGATAAGCAAGGAAATCTCATCAAGACAGCAGAGGGACAGGAAACAAGATGGGCAGAGCACTTCAGAGAAACTCTGAACAAGGAAATACCAGAGACACAATTGAATGTTCCTGAGGCTGAAAACGATCTAGATGTAAATACAGACATTCAACGAAAAGAAGAAATCATCACAGCAATCAAAGGGTTAAAGAACGGTAATGCTCCGGGCCATGATAACTTAAATGCAGAGCTATTTAAGACAGACCCTGAGCTAGCAGCAGAACTATTAGAACCACTATTTGCACAAGTGTGGAAAACGGGGACAACACCATCAGAGTGGAACAAAGGAATAATTGTCAAATTGCCCAAGAAGGGAGATCTTTCAGACTGCAATAATTGGAGAGGAATCACTCTTCTTTCAGTTCCCAGCAAAATACTAGGCAGGATAATTATACAGAGAATTTCAAAGCAGTAGACTACAAACTGAGGAAAGAACAAGCAGGATTTAGAAAGAACAGAAGATGTGTAGACCATATATTCACTCTCAGGAACATTATAGAGCAGTGCTCAGAATGGCAAAGACAGCTTTACATAAATTTTGTTGATTTTGAAAAGGCTTTTGACAGCATACATAGGGACAGTTTATGGAAAATACTGAGGGCTTATGGAATTCCAAGCTGCATAGTGTCAATCGTAACAAGCCTCTATGCCAACTTTACGTGTAGTGTTGGGCAGAGCAACCTAACCTTTGAGGTGAAGACAGGAGTACGACAGGGATGCCCCTTATCAACCACTCTATTTTTAACAGTCATAGACTGGGTGATGCGCCAGACAACAGAGGGCAGTCCAAGAGAATAAGATGGACTACATTTTCAACATTGGAAGATCTGGAATATGCAGATGACATTGCACTGCTGGCACATTCACATCAACACATCCAGGAAAAAAACGGATAGACTTAATAAATTTAGCCAGCAGGTGGGCTTGAACATCAATTTAAAGAAGTCTGAGGTCATGACGCTCAATGTGAGCAACCCTGAGCCCATATCAGTAAGGAATCAGCAACTGGTACAGACAGATACCTTCACATACCTAGGAAGCATAGTAACACCAGACGGTGGGGCAGGCAAAGACATCAACATCAGAATGAATAAGACAAGAACAGCCTTCTTTAGCCTAAATAACATCTGGAAGTCCTCCCAATACAGCACAAGCACAAAATTAAGATTATACCAGAGTTGCGTGCTTTCTGTGCTTCTCTATGGTGCGGAATGCTGGAGAGTCACAGAGAAGGAAATGTCAAAATTGTTCTCTTTTCACACAACATGCCTAAGAAAAATTCACCGAATCTTTTGGCCAAATACCATCACCAACCAAGATCTGCTTACTCGTAGCAAGCAAGAGGACATGCATACCATCATAGCTGGCAGACGCTGGAGCTGGGTTGGTCATGTCCTCAGAAGAGACCCCGATGCCATCACAAGAACAGCTATGCTTTGGACCCTGAAGGAAAGCGAAAGAGAGGCCGACCAAAAACAACTTGGCGGAGGACTGTGGAGGCTGAGATGCAAAGAATGAACCAGAGTTGGGGCACTGTACGAAGGATGGCCACCGACCGTGCAAAGTGGAATCAATTTGTTGTTGCCCTACAAGACGCCACTAGGCGTGATGGCCACTGACTGCTTTGACGGTCGGTGGTTAAGGATCGAAGAAGAAGAAGAAGGCAGTGGGGGATGGTGGGGGGAAGGGGGGGTTGTAGGATAATGATTTTCGTATAAACTAAAGGTTTGGATTAAAAATATTTGGCAGGTCGAGTGACAGGTAGCTGGGGATAGTAGACAGGTTTTAAAATAAGCGTCACTCGCTGGAGGAACAAATTTAGGAGAAAGGCTGGGCGGATAACTTTGTACTCAAATACTGATTGAATGCGACATTTCCATATTAAAAAACGAAATTCCGAGAGCAAAAGAATTAATTTTAAATGGATGTCTGGTAGTGTCTTGGGAATTGAATTAAGCATAATGGCTTTGAAAATGTCTGTTTTTTGTGTCGTATGTGTGTCCAGTATGTCTTGTAAGATTCTCTGTGCTGGTATATTTGTACTACATTTATAGAAAATGTGTTCCTCACTTTCTTGTAAATTTTCCTGGCACATCTTGCATCGTGATTTTCGTTTTAATCTGTGTGCTGCTCTTTCTGTGGTTGGTGTCATGTTATATAAAAGTCGATATGTGACTTCTCTGGCTTTTGGTGCGATGCTTTTGTTGTGAAGATCGGTGAAAATCTCAGTGTAATCTGTTATAAAGTAATTGTAACCTCTTTTTTCTTAGATGTAAAGGCGGTGGTTGTAACCTGTCTAAGTGTTTGTAAATTTTGTTTATTTTCTGGTTATCTAAAATTTCGTGTCCTCTGATGGCGTGTATGAATGTCCTGTAAAAGTGTGGTAGTGTGCCGTAATGGTGTGGGAAATTGTTCTTTAGTGGTCTCAGTCTAACAAGTCTAAGCCCTACGTAGTAATGGCTAATGTGTGTTGTTCTGGGTCTCTTATTATATTTCCTACATGTCTGATTCGAAGTGCCTTTATTTTTGTCCCTATATCCTGGAGGGCAACTCCCCCGAATCTTTTCTCTTGCATGATTGTTTGATGTTTAATGCTACATAAAGTTAGTAACACCTGACGGCGGAACAAGCACGGACATTAACAACAGAATGAATAAAGCGAGAACAGCCTTTGCTGTTCTCAACAACATTTGGAAGTCTTCCCAATACAGCACAAACACCAAATTAAGACTGTATGAGAGCTGTGTACTTTCTGTGCTTCTCTATGGTGCGGAATGTTGGAGAGTAACAGAGAAGGAAATGTCGAAACTGTTTTCCTTCCACACAATCTGCCTAAGAAAAATTCTCCGAATCTTTTGGCCAAACACCATCAGCAACCAAGAACTACTTATTCGGAGTAACCAGGAGGACATGCACACCATCATAGCTGGCAGACGCTGGAGTTGGGTTGGCCATGTCCTCAGAAGGGACCCTGATACCATCACAAGAACAGCTATGCTATGGATCCCCGAGGGAAAGCGAAAGAGAGGCCGACCAAAGACAACTTGGCGGAGAACTGTGGAAGCTGAGATGCAACGAATGAACCACAGTTGGGGCACTGTACGAAGGATGGCCGCCGACCGAGCAAAGTGGAATCAATTTGTTGCTACCCTACAAGACGCCACCAGGCGTGATGGCCGCTGACTGCTTTGACGGTTGGCAGTTATGGATCAAAGAAAAAGAAGAAGAAGCTACATAAAGTGTGCACAAAAATAAAACGCCTAATCTCCTTGTTTATCTCTGTCACCGTATGTTGTGGAGGGTCAAAGACTGTAGCAATGTAAATTATTTGTGGAATAATAAAGCAGTTCACTATTGCACTTCTGGAAAAAAATGGTTGTATTTTTGTATTTGTAGGGCAAAGCGTGTCTGTGATATATGCAACTAAGTTCTGCCATGTGACTTTGTGTGTCCGGTTTGGGTGAAATGGGAAGTATATACCGTACAGTTTCATGATTGTTGTTGACGTTAAATCAAAGGGAAAATCTGCTTTGTTTTTCCATCTGCCTATACCCATAATTGTAGACTTTTGGACGTTTAATTTTGACCCACTACATTTACCAAAAAGCGTGAAAGTGTCTAGAATATTTTGTATAAACCTATCATTGGAGGGAAAGAAGGTAGTATCGTCTGCGTAGGCAAGCAACTTTTGTGCCCCTTTCCCCTGAATAAAAGTTTATCTGATGGTACTGTCTTGTCTAATTTTCTCTAGCAGTGGTTCTAGAGCGAGTACATAGAGTAGAGGAAAAAGGGGACATCCCTGCCTAAAAGATCTTGTCAGCCCGAAGGCCCCAGTAAACCTTGCTTTCAGGTTTTGTGTATATAATTTCAATCCACTTTCTAAAGTATTCACCAATGTTGCAGTGTAGTAAAGTTTTATGGAGGTATGAGTGTGTTACCGGGGCCCAAAAGGGAAGCAAAGAATAGTAACACTGTTCCCTGCCAAGCATGTCGTAGAAAGCGACTAAGGAGGGTTGGGCATGGGGCCGGTTACCCCATCCTGTAAAAAATTTAAACCACAAAAAACTTCAACAAACATGGACAAGTCAAGTAAAGAAAATAAAACACAGCCATCCAAGACAGGGGAAGGTCCTCTCGTAGGGAGGCGTATGATGCAACACAGAGAAAGCCGAAAGGAGTCTGTGTTACTGACTAACCTTATTTCTTCTAGGAGAACTTCCAGATTTGGCACCTGGAATGTTCGGACATTAAACGAACAAGGGAAAGTGGCACAAGTAGCAGCAGAGATGAGGGAATATAAAATCGAGGTTCTGGGACTGTGTTAAACGAAGTGGAAGGGTATAGACAGGAAGAAACTCATCACAGATGAATTGGTGCTGTCCTCAGGACATGAAGACGAAAGTTCACACCACAGTGAAGGGGTAGCTCTTATGTTATCTAAAGAAGCACAGAAAGCACTCATTGAATGGGAAGCCGTTGGATCCAGAATAATAACAGCTACATTTAAAACAGCTAAAAACAAAATATATGTAAATGTCATCCAATGTTATGCACCAACTAATGACAAAGAAGAGTCTGTGAAAGAAGCATTTTATACTTGTGGTGATTTACATTGATACACCGATAAAATGAGTACTATTTATAAAGTCAAAATAATGTAGAAATAAAAATAGTGGAGTTGGGACGCTTCTTCTTCGCCCACGCCACCATCGTGTTAATTTTAGCAGACAGTATTGTAGAGTAAATGGTACTATCGTTTCTAATGTCCTTGAAAAACTATTTATAACATTTTGAGACGAAAGGCTTATTCGTCTAGAAGGAGTGAGAGAGGAGCGACAGAAAAATGATACCATTGTCACGCGTTGGTTTGAAACACAAATTGGCAGCGAACGCGTCGGGTATTGACAACGTAGGGTAAAATTAAATAGAACATGTTTGAAACAAATCAAGAAGTAACCCTTTTTCACATAACATGTTTGAAGCAAAAATCTATGTAAGGCCAATATAGTCAGTCACACAGTGGAAATGTATACACACACAGACAGCGCATTGCCTGCCAAGTAGTACATTTTCTGACGTAACGGACTAGTGGTTTCAGTTTGAACAACGAGAGAGAGGGGAAAAGATGGAGTATTTATAGAAAAGTAGAAATTGACCACTAATATGGAAAATATATGGAAATCATAATTACAGGGACCATGGCCATAAAATTTAGTTAGTTTAATAGCATATCTTCTCCTGAGCAATAATATGTTTTAATATACAAAATCCTCCATGTAATAATCAAGATATTGACATAATACTAGATGTTCACGAACGGACTGACGAACAGACACTCATGTTTGCATTCACTATTCATAACATTTTGGGGATGCGGTTTTGAAAAAGAGGCATGAGAGGGGAAAGTGAAATTTGATTGGTTAGTAATGGGAGGATAGGAGAGATATTATTGGGTGGTCCAAACTAAGTATATATGTAGAGTGATATCCAAGACAAAATTACTAACAGACTGTGAAACACGCAGTTTGTTTGGAGTTTGGTTTTTTTAAATTTCAATTCAAAACGGGGGAACGCTGGATTTCATTGGCCAGCCTCTTTTATAATATCCCAAGCTTCCAAGGCTTGTCCGCATTTGTATAGAATCATTTCCAGACTCAGGACGTTGAGAATAGAAGTGTGACTTTGTTGTTAAAACTAAAACTAATAAAATAAAAAAAATAGTCCCAGTCTAGCCAGCGGCAGAACTGAATGTGTGCCAGTCATCGTACCTGTGGTTTTATTTCATTGAATTGTGGGTTTTATTTCCTGTTACCAGCCCGTGACAGGAAACCTGAAGTACTATAAGAAGACAGTAACGTCTCCAGTACAGCGTATTCTGTATATTATTATCAAGTGAATCTCTGAGAGCTGCAGTTCTTTGCAGAGACATACCATCGAGTTGAATCTTCACGTGGGAAATTAAAGGTGATGTGCCACAATCTGGGCACTCTGACAATTTATCGGGAGTAAAATTGATTCCCTACAAATAAACTATAACTCTCAGGAGGATGATGACAACCACAGCTCCTCCAAGAACTGACTCACATCAATACTTAGTGAATAATAGTCTGTGAACACATTTGAAGGAACATTTTAAGATTAATATTATTATTGTTGGACCCAGAGTCCTTGTTTTTAGTTCACTATTAGTGTAACATATATTTTCTTCAGTTTTAAAGACCTATCCAAATAACGAAAAGGACAGGCACAATAAAATTGTACAAAAAAATATTCTAAATTCAAACTTAAACCACATACTTATTAAGTTCCTTATAGTGAGTTATATTGTGTTGTTTTGATGTACCATCATTTCATTACATACCCTAGACACTAGCCACATCAAACACCACACATTAGAAATAATATACAGCACCGTGTGAGATCTAAAGAGGTAGCGTTAGGTCCATTGAGAATTCATCAACATCATCTATTAGACTCAAGGTCTTACATAGTTTGACCTCACACGGTTGACACATACATAACAACATTCATTATCTTTTACCATCATAACCTCTCCAGCAAAATTAAACTTTGCTACCATACTAGACTACAGGAAATTATGGAAAAGTAAAAAGAAGAGACATCGCAATTTTGATGGGTGACATGAATGCAAAGATAGGTACAGCCAATACCGGATTTGAAGAAAAAGGAAAAAAAAGGTAAAGGAACCCGTTACACGCCCATTTAGGCATATTGGGAATATGGTGTTAGGCCCATATTATCTTGACCGTCGGCACACGAGGGGTGATGTGGTCGGCATCACGCCGGCCGCCTTAACCTTCCCAGAGTAGCTCTGGTACCCATTTGGGGCTGGGTCGACCCAGGAGCCGTTTGTGGCCTAAAAATTTTTCCGCCTCATCTGGGGATCGAACCATAGACCACTGCGCTAGGAAGCCAGTGCACTAACCACTATGCTACCGCGGCTCCATGGATTTGAAGAAGTCATGGGAAAACATGGGCTAAGAATAATGAATGAAAATGGGGAACTATTCTCAAACTTCTGTGCTTCAAATCAACTGGCTATAGGAGGAAGCATGTTTCCACATAAGAGAATACACAAGGCAACATGGATATCACCAGACCATAGAACAGAAAACCAGATTGATCATATATGCATAAACAAGAAGTTTAGATCATCATTGCAGGATGTAAAGGTATATAGAGGAGCAGATGTGGCATCAGATCACCACCTTCTGATAGCCAAAGTAAAAATGAAACTCAAGAGATATGCAACAATGCAAAATTATAGACAACAATTTAATGTAGGACATCTAAGAAATCAAGAAACAAGAGACAAATTTGCGGTTACAGTATCCAACAAATTCCAAGTGCTCCAACAGCTGGAAGATGTAGAGAATACAGAAGACTATTGGCAGCAGGTCAAAACTGTATGGAATGAGACATGTGAAGAAATACTGGGGAAAAGGGAAAGACAACAAAAAGCATGGATAACGACAGAAACCATCAATAAGATAAAAGACAGAAAAAACAAGAAAGCAGAGTTAAACACAAGCAAAACCAGAAGTTCCAAAGCCAAGGCTCAAGAAGTGTACACAGAAGCAAACAAAGAAGTAAAAGAAGTATCAAAAGAGACAAGAGGAAGTATATTGAGGAGTTGGCAAGAGAGGCAGAAGATGCTGCAGCCAAAGGAAATATAAGAGAACTGTATAGCAGCACAAAGAAGCTAACAAGGAAATACAAGCAAACAAGTTGCTTCATAAAAGACAAGAATGGGAAACTGCTCAGCAATACACAGGAGCAAATGAAGAAGTGGACAGAATATTTTGAGGACCTTCTCAATAGACCAGCTCCACAAAACCCCCCGGACATCCAGCCAGCATAAGAAGAGCTACAAATTAACAGTGAAAGACCAACAAAGGAAGAAATAAAGAAAGCCATAAAGCTTCTAAGAGATGGAAAAGCAGCTAAAAACCTGATGGCATTCCAATGAGGCCATCAAAGCAATATCGACAAAGAAGGCTGTGAAAGAGAGCATTTTATACTAAATTACTTGGAAAGTATGGATAAAGGAAAGGAAGAATACCAAGAATGAGAAGGAATTAACTGATTAAGTTGCCTAAGAAGGGAAATTTACAAGAGTGCACAAATTATAGAGGAATAATGTTACTATCATGGGCCAGGAAAAGTATGAAAAAACAGGCTATCCTTGAGAGATTAACTTCTGTGCTCCATATAGACAAGAAACTATAGGAGAAGCATGAACATAAGAGTTTACACAAAACAATCATGGTACAGACCAGATACCACTTTGAGAAAATAGATTGAACAAATGCATAAATGGAAGTTTAGCATATACATCAGGATGTAAAGGTGGATACGAAAAGCATTTCTTCAGATCTTCTTCTTCTTCGTTCGTCCAAAGTAAAAATGAAACGGTCAAGAGATTGCGTTGTGTCTGTTATACGCCTAAGCTGTTTAATGTATCTGCACCTTTCGGTCGACACATCCGACTTCTGCATGGCATTTTTTAGGACCGGGTATGCCAAATTCCCAAGTCGCTCCACACTCGCTCAGGAAGATGTAGAGAATACAGAAGACTGTTTGGCAGCAGGTCAAAACAGTATGGAAGGAGACATGCGGTCTTGAGAAATACTGGGGAAAAGGGTCCAAAAAGCAGGCAGTAACAACAGCATCAATAAGATAAAGTCGCTGAAAAAAACTGCAAGAAAGCAGAGTTAAACTGCAAGCAAAACTAGAAGTCCAAAGCCAAGGCTCAATGGAAGTGTACACTTTGCAAACAATGAGGCAGTTATGGAGAAGTATCAAATTTAACAAAGGCAAAAGTATATTGAGGAGACATGAGAGGCAGAAGTTCTGCAGCCAAAGGAAGCTATACAGAACCGTTTAGCAGAACAGGAGTGCTAACAGGGATGCTTCAAGTCAAATTTCTTTTCTTACTAGCAAAAAGACTGGGTTATGGAGATCTCGCTCAGCAACACAACAAAGCAAATGAATCCAGGTGGACTAAGAATATTTTGGGGACTGGATTTTCTGATAGACTTGGCTCTTCTGTCCACAAAACCCGCCGGACATCCAGCCAGCAGAGAAGAGCTACAAATTAACGAAAACACTCGATGTCACAGCAACTTTGGGGTTATGTGGCAACGGGGGAATACGGGAAAGCACCAAAGCTTCAAGAGATGTGACCGGGCGTTGGACCACATTGACAAATCAGAGGCCATGTGACAGGGTAGAATGGGCTGGAGATCTTTATATCAATTCACTTGGTAAAGTCTGGCGACTGCCAGAGAGGTATTAGCAGAATGGAATAACCCAGGGATTCTGGTTGGAGACTCGTACTGTGTTTATGTTACAAGGTGCATGATCGTCGAAAATAATGGTTAACTATCTTTGCTCAGGAAACCTATTAAACAGGATTATCCTTGACGTTAAAAGAGTCCAAGACTGGAAACTAGAGAGATGAACAAGCAGGTTTTACAAAACAGATCTGTACAGACCAGATAGCCACTTTGAGAATAATAGTTTGAATAAAGTCTGGAATGGAATTCACCACTATACATCGGATTTGTGGACTACGAAAAGGCATTTGACAGTGTAGACAGAGAATCACTTTGGAAATTGATGAGGCATTATGGAAAACCCCTGAAGATCATTACGTCTTAATAAAGAAAACATATGAAGACATGACATGCAACCCCCTTCTCTCGAAGGACAGCACTTACAGAACCGTTTGGGATAAGCAATTCAGGAGTGCGACAGTTGGATGACCTCATGTCTCCACTTTAATTTTCTCACTGGCAATAGATTGGGTTACTGTGTCATCGACAACACACAATAGAAATGGAATCCAGTGGACTCTGACTAACAGTTGGATGATCTGGATTTTGCTGATGACTTGGCTCTTCTGTCCCATAACCGTAATCAGATGCAGGACAAATTGAAAACACTCGATGAGAGGTCACAGCAATTGGGTCTGAAAATACACAGGGAAAAGACAAAAATAATGAGAATAAATGCAGGTAATGATAACAGGGTTGAACTTGAAGAAACACCAATTCAAGATGTAGAATCATACACATATCTTGGCAGTAATATAGACAAAGTTGGAGGGACAGACAGCGATATCAAAATAAGAATACAAAAGGCTAGAGGAGCTTTCATTGCATTGGGAAATATATGGAGATCAAGAGAAATCGGATCCAACACGAAAATAAGAATCTTCAACTCAAATGTGAAATCAGTCCTATTGTATGGCTCGGAGACATGGAGAACAACAAAGACAACAACCAAAAAGCTACAGACTTTCATAAATGTGTGTTTGCGTAGAATAGAGGGATTAAAATGGTATGACAAGGTTACCGACGTGGAACTGATGACAAGAACTAGACAAGTGCCAGTGGAACAAGAGATGAGAGGAAGACGATGGCGATGGATAGGACACACACTGAGGAAACCTGTTGATAGCATTACAAGACAGTCCTTGTTCTGGAACCCCCAGGGCAAGAGAGGCAGAGGTAGACCAAGAATCACATGGAGGAGAGAGCTGGAAACAGAGGTGAAAATGATGAGGAGAACGTGGAAAGAACTTGAGATGATGGCACGTGACAGGAGGACTTGGCATGTGTTTGTTGAAGGCCTATGCTCCTTTAGGAGTGGAGGGTTATGATGATGATGAGTGGAGTATTCTGTCAAAGGCTTTTTCCTGGTCCAGCGATAGGATTGACGACTGGTAATCCTTCTGATGTGTGTAGGTGATGATGTCTCTTATGAAGTGTGCGTGCTGATGAATGTTTCTGTGCTGGACACTACACTGTTGGTCTTCGTGTATGAGTGTAGCCATGAACGGTTTGAGTTTGTTTGTTAGAGTTTTGCTTAAAATTGTATAGTCGGTGTTTAGGAGTGATATCGGTCTGTAGATTTTAAGCTTTGTTTTGTCCGGATCATCCTTAGGGATTAGATTGATGTATGACAGGTTGAAACTAGATAGAAATTCCTTTTTCGCGAAAGATTCTGAATATACCCTTAGTAGGAGAGGGCCTAACATGGGGAAGAAATGTTGGTAGAATTTAGCTGTGAGTCCATCTGGTCCTGGTGACTTGCCTTTTAGCATTTCGTTTACTGCATGTGTTATGTTGTCTAGGGTCAGTTCTGCAACAAGAGATAGTTTATCTTTAATGCTCAGTTTCTTAGTGTATTGCATAAAAGTGTCCTGTATATGTGGTTGTGTCACCGTAGGGTGTGGATGATCAGTGATTTGGTTTTGCTGGGACAAAATAGTATGGAAAGATGGTTTGGGAAATTTGAATAATTTAAGAAAGTGGCTATTTGTCTTAAAGATGGGAGATAAAAGGTTGTACTCCTGTGCTTAGAGGGAAAGGGAGAGAACCCTTCAATTCCAAGTCATTGAAAGTAAGGCTGATTTACCCTTAGATGGTTTCTATGAGTACGCTGTTATGGTGTAGAGAATTTGCATATCATGATTGTTTTAGTAAGCCTTAAGAAGGGAATGTAACATTAAAGCAAAAACCTCAAAGGGAGACTAAAATTAATTAGCGCCCCTTGCAGATTAAGTGAGCAGAGAAAAAAACTAACGCACGAGAAAAATGAGCAAGGCGTAAACAGTACGGAACAAAAGCTCACTGAAGTGTTTACGTAGGAGAGGAGCGTGAGTTTTGTGATCGGTGAGTTGGAAGCGATGGACCAATCGTATTGACTGGAAAACAAAAACGGATGACGGGATGATGATTTGAAGGACAAAAGAAATTAGTCCTGGCCGAGAAGTTAACGAGGCAAGTCGTGTGTTGCCAGGCTCTCAAGAAGTGAAACAGTGAAACCTGGGGGTGACAGGAGTTTTCACAGATGAAGTAGCTAGATTTAGCATGATTAGCGGTAGCAATTCTGGAGACTAGCATAAATTGTGTTCATTGAATTGTGTTAAACGTAGGATTAGCACATAGGGGTGATTTAGTAGGAAATGTGATAGGTACTTGGATTCATTTTGACACGGTAAGAAAGACTCTTGCTATTTTTATAGACTTTCAGTCAACTTATAACCAGAGGTTAATGATGCTCATGTTTAAAGGGGCGTACCACAAGAACTAACATTGAAACAAGTACGACTGAAGAAGGTATAAAGTGGATAACATAACTTTTTATTAGCTGATAGCCAGGATGGGCTGTTATATAAAGAAAAATGAGTACGACAATATAAAGTGTGGATAACATTTAAATATTAGCTGATAGCCAAGATGGGCTGTTGTATAAAAAGGAAGAGGTATTGTCATTAGACAAGAATAAATGAACAAGGGTTCTGCAACGTGGACATCCTTGAGATAAGACATGCTCTCTCTCATTGAACAGTAAATCAGAGGAAAGAAGAGATAATGGTGAATTTGATAACTATGAGACAACTCAGGTGCTCTCTCATTTGACAGTAAGTATGAGGACGCCACAACAGCTGTACCTGACATGATTTGATTTTATATATGAACCATGTATAGATATTGATGTAATTTTTATGAGTTAGGCCTGACAGGGCAGATACAAGAGATAAGGTGGAGAAATAAAAAAAAGAGAATAAATTGTGGGTAGATCACCTACGCATAAGTAAGAGTCTGCAGGAGAGGCAATAAATATACCTTTTGGAATAAGTTGAATTAAGGGCTGGATAAATGAACATGAAATGGAGTTTTGAAACCATACTCCTTATTGGAAAATGTCGGAACTTTAATTTTGTAAATAAATTTGTTATAAAGTTGAACCTACCACACAAGTTGACTTGATTTATAGAAGGTTATGGAGTGGGTGTGAGAAATAAGGAGTAATAGCACAACAAAAATTAATATCATGGTACGCCACCATACGATCTAGTCGCTACACAACAACAAGGAGGGAAGAACGTGACCTGGGTTGATAAAGGAACCAAACCATAACTCATCCAAGAATCATCACCTCTAGCGGTAAGGGCCAGTAAAGAGATAACCTTACTTGGAAGATAAAGTCAAAGATAAAGTCAAAGATAAAGTCAAACACATAGTCTGCCAATTCGAGTAGACTACGACTAGGCCTGCCTCTGTCACCTAGTTATTTAAAGAAGTCCCAGCACTGTCACAGTTGTATTCCTTCTTCTGTGTAAAGATTTCTATAGTAGTCCTCAAAGGCTTGTGCTATATGTTGAGCCTGCGTTTGTATGTCTCCATGTGGGTCAACTATTTGGCCTTTTTTGCTTGCTTCGCTGTATGTTTTGTTCTATTGCCATGTATTGTTTGCTGAGTACTTCTTGTGTGATTGTGTTCAATTTTGTCCGTAACAGGGCACCTCTTAATCTATGGTGTTGATATTGTTCTAGTTCTTCCTGCAATGTAATGATGTGAGGTGCTGTTTTATCAATTAGAGTTGCGAGTTTGATGGCGTGTTCTATTATCTTTTCATGTCGTATTTTGTCTCTATGAATCTTGGTTGCCAGTGTTTGTGTTCTCTCGCGTATAGTATTCTTTAACAGCTCACAGTGTTGTTGTATGTTTTCAGTGGGTAAATCTGTTGTGTATGTAAGAATGAGTTGCGTCATTTGCTCTACGTATGTTTTATTTTGCAGCATTGTGTTATTGAATTTCCAGTGAGGTGAGCGTTTGGATGTGATATTACTGTGTGGTGTTTACAGTTGCCAAAACCGCTTTATGATCTGTGAATTTGAGTGTTTCTGGTAAGTGTTTGGACTCGATTGTACAGTGCGTTGATGGTGAATAAATTCTATCAAATCATGCTGTTCTGTCATGTGCGTTGTTTGTGTGTGTGGCGTCAGTCCCCTTGGGATGTGTCTCTGTAGGTGTCCTTTAAGCTGTGCATGTCTACTATGGTTTGTAGCATATCTAGCTGGTGAGTGCCCTCCCTGTTTGCCATCCGACTTTGTGTTTTGACATCCCCGCCTATAACATCCATTTTTGTCAGTATATAATTAAAATCTCCCCCCCCAAAAATATGATGTTCTGCCCTGTCGTGTGGTGAGTCACTGGGGCAACTACTACAGTAGTTTTTGCCAGGAATAGTCTATGAGATATAGATATAAGGTCTCTAGAAATTGGCTCGTTAAGAAAGAATAAAGACCTATTCGAGATATGGACAAGAAGACAGGAATGCGAATGCTTTCCACTAGACAGTGTTTTCTAATTAATTATGGAAAGAGTTCTGTTTCCCCACGACCTTAGCTTCTGCCCTTAGATCCCGTAAAGAAAAAGCCCCCAACCTCATCTGAGTAGAGAAAGGTTCCTATAGGTGAATATGTAACACCGACAGCACGAGTGATACATTAACAAACTCTTGATAATGATCAACCGATCGTTGAGTTTATTAATGAAATATCCACACATATAGGGTTAGTAATGGTTAGAACGTGATGATGGTGAAAGACGATTCACACAAAACACACAGATGAGATAATAAAATTACAGTTAATTAAGTAATAGTTAATTAAGAATGAACTGGTGTAAAGTGAAATGATGATGATGTGATATGATACGTGTTACCAAAATGGTGAGTACTCTACACAGTCCATGTGTCTCTAAATGCTTCTCCTAGATATGAGGATTCACATGTATGCATAAAATGTCCCAAGTTGTTATACGTTATGTCGAATGGGGTATCTCTAAGCTGAGGACGTTCTGATGAATACTGTTGTCGTACGGAGAACGCTGACGAGATATCTATGTATATTCCTTCACTGTTTGAGTATATCTCTGTAATGTTGATCAACAGTTAATAGCTGTCATATGAACAAAAAGTCTGTTGTCTAATCTCCCGACGGTACTGGTCAGACTGGATATCTTCACGAAATGTTAGTGATATGTAGACTCATACTCTTGCGTATGTAGTCGTGATTCATATACTTTCGAGTCTGCTTCATAAAATGCGCTTAAGAGTGTGTTGCACGTGGTATAAATATGCGATTCCTCTTTTGAGCTCTTTTGCTTGACTTCAGATAATAATGATCTTTCGAGTGATTTGAATTTATGATGACTCTGTATTGAACTTGTGATAACGATGTATTGAACTTGTGAGCAAGCAGTATATGGTGACGAAAAATGCTGCGTCCACCTTATGACTTGTGGGTGAGACAATATTCCTTTTTAATTGAGGAATGAAAGATGTCCTATGGCGAATTCTGCTAGCCAAATGTCCGTTTTGATAACTTATTTCTGGTTAGACGTCAGACACGTTGCGTGTAGACTCAGACTTCTGATGAACTGAAGACACACAAAAGTCTTCGTAAGTTTTTCACATTTAACATCACTGGTTGACTTGCATTTAAACTACTGCTCATTATTCATCTCTCTCTCTCTCTGAGTTCAATTCTAATGATGTTAAATATCTTGTGCATGAGAGTGTGTGCGCATGGGAGACTGTGATGATGATAAAGGTGAAATATGAACTATTAATTACCTCCTATCATCCTATCATCTTCTAGGAAAATCTTCTGATTTTATTAATCAGTTATGCCAAGAATTATTTGAAACTTTATCTTTCGCACATTTTAGCTGTGAGGTTAAAATAAACAAAAATAAGAAAATGTATTAATAAGTATAAGATCTACTAACCTTCTTTTCCCTTTGCAAAATCCTTTAAGAACACAATTAATCACAGAACTGAATTATCATCCACTCTGAATAAACACGTGTATTAGGCTATGCGTTTTTGGGTTTAATCTCTTCCTCACAAGGTAAAAACTCTGGACTTCTACACTCTAGTAGATTATGCGGTATTATATATTTCTGGAAGTCACCTGGCCAAGCTGGGCGTCCAATGTGGTAAACCAACGCTTGTCTGAACCGCGGTGAGACGTTTTCCCCTGGCCAATCTGGGCGTCCAATGTGGTGTCACAGAAATTACCGCATGCCCAAATGTTTGATTCGGATGACCATATGTGTTTTTACCAGATTTATCACGATGCAATGTGGGCTTCAAACGATAATGTCGGGCATGTGGACTCAATCAAAGGATTTTATTTCCCCCGATGAAAGAGCAAATGTGGTTCTCTAGATACCGGTCGCGAGTAATCACAACAATGAAATAGCAAATATGGATCGCAAATGTTGCATGAAAGAGCAAATGTCGGAGAAAATACAATACGAAAGATGTAGGAAAAGATAGAGCAATAAGGCCTTTGCGCTCGTTTATCACAATAGCCCCTCCTCAAGTGTGATGTCAATCGTACTCAGGAGAGCTAAGCCTTCTTGCTCGGGATTCCTTAATCCTTTTCCTCATCTTCGTTTTTCTCTTCGGTTTCCACCCTTTCCTCTACTTGTTTTTGCTCTCCGTCCTGCCTCATAGGATGACGGCTTAAAAAAATCCGCTCCTACGTTATGTTTTCCTTGGATATAGTCCACTTGGAACGTGTAAGGTTGTAGAACAAGCGACCACCTCATCAGTCTAGCATTCAAATTCTTTGAATTGGCGAGGAAGGTCAGAGGTTGGTGATCACTCTGGATTGTAAATTTCCTTCCGTACAGGTATGCTTGAAATTTTTTGTATTCCCCAGACGAGGGACAAACATTCCTTTTCGATTGTGGAATAGTTTTGTTCTGCTCGGTTTAACTTCCGACTCGCATATGCGACCGGAAATAGATTTGGTGGGCTTCTGTCATCTGGCTGTAGTAATGTAGCCCCGATTCCAATGTTACTGGCATCTGTGCGCAAGATGAATGTTCTAGTTAAATCCGGAAGCCGTAAAATAGGTTTTGTGGTGAGTTTCTCTTTTAAGAGTGCATATGCATGTTCACATTCTGCTGACCATGTCACTTTATCTGGGTTTCCTTTCTTGGTTAGCGATGTAAGCGGTGCACAGAGGCTATTAAAATCCTTTATATATCTCTGGTAGAATCCACAGAGAGATACAAATGACCGGACATCCCTTTTAGTGGACGGTCTCGGTGCATTTCTCAGCTTCTCAACGTTTCGAGTCTCGGGGAACATGGTCCCATGGGATATAGTATGTCCTAGGAACTCTAGCTGTTCACACCCAATTTGACATTTGGTTGGGCGGGCGGTTAGTCCCGCTTCTCTGAGTCTGTTAAACAGCAAGGATAGCGCTGATATATGTTCTTCAAACGATTCAGTAGCTACTAGGATATCATCCATAAAATTGCTGATGGCGGAATGATTCAAAGGATCCAATAACTTTCGCATCATCCTTGTGAAGACACTAGGAGCATTGTTCAGTCCAAATGGCATCACATTAAACTCGAAGTGTCCATCTGGAGTACTGAAGGCTAACAGGTTCCTCACCTCAGCTTTTACCGGTATTTGATAGTACCCTTTACTGAGGTCGATCTTTGAAAAATAGCGAGCCCTGCTCAGCTTAGTAAATAGCTGGTTCTGGTCCGGTAACGGTTCTGGCTGGAACTGTGTTAACGCATTCAGCTGTCGGTAGTCGATGCACAGGCGGTGTTCTCCACTGGGTTTGCGTAACAGCACCACTCCCGCACTGTAAGGGGACTCCGACTTCGAAATTATGCCTTCCTTAAGTAAGTAATCAATTTCTTGCTTTAATGCCGTCGCCTTGGCATACGGAATCGGATAGGTTCTCATTCGGACGGGCGTAGGATCCGTGACTTCCATGTCAAACTCCATCAGGTTTGTCCGGCCCGGTTTGTCTGTCAGAGAGTCGGCGTGGTTTTCCATCAATCTCCTTACTATTTCTTGCTGGGCTTCCGTTAGGGTGGAGCTTATTTTCACATCTAAATGTGATTCCTCCTGTATCACCGGGTACTCTACGGATGATAATGGCTCTTCTTCCATTTGCATAGCAATGGCCATAGTCATGAGGTGCGCTGGTTCGGCAGGGGCTCGCTCGTAAAACTTCTTAAGCAGATTTAAGTGGTAAATTTTCTGCTTTCCGTTCACGGCGATTTTATAGTTGGTGCGAGAAATCTTTTCCCCCACTTTGTAGGGTCCCCTCCAGCAAATCTGCAATTTATTACTGCTACTTGGCAGAAGAAGTAGCACCTTCTCTCCTACTGCTAGTTCTCGGTCCTTCGCATTGCGATTGTAATATTTGGCATGTTTCCGCCTAGCCTCCCGTACTTTCGCTGTGGCTAATTCCCAGCCAGTCTTCAGGCGTTGTTTCAAGTCTGTGACGTACTGGAAGGCTGATGTGACAGTGTCGTCTGCCTTGGCATCTGTCCATGTTCTTAGTAATGCTTCTAATGAACCTTTAATAGGTCTTCCGAAGAGTAATGTGGCCGGAGGAACTCCAGTTGACGCATGCGGTACTTCCCTATAAGCAAATAATGCGGCAGGAAGATACTGATCCCAAGTTTCTGGCTTCTCCTGTGCCAACTTCCGAAGAATAGAGGCGAGCGTCCCGTTAAACCGCTCTACTTGCCCGTTACTTTGGGGGTGATAGGGCGAAGTATGGATATGCCTAGTCTTGAATATTCTAAGCACCTCCTCTGTCAACTTGCCTCTAAATTGTGATCCGTTGTCTGTGAGAATTTCATGCGGGAAGCCCAATCTAGTAAAGATATTCAGTAAAGCGTCAGCTACATGCACTGAGTCGCATGCTGGTATGGCTATGGCTTCGCCCCACATGGAACAGGTGTCCACTAAGGTAAGGATATGGGAGTTCCTCTTCTTAGTTCTCAGCAGAGGTCCAATTATATCCACGGCCACTCTTTCAAATGGGGTGCCCAAGATTGGCATCTCCCCAAGGGTCGCGGGTGCCGTCCAGTGTTTTGGTGCAACTTTCTGGCACTGAGTACAAGACTTGACGAAACGTTCAATGTCGCCGGTGATCCCTGGCCAATAATAGTGGCAGGCGATCCTTTGAGTCGTGGCGCTCATTCCCATGTGTCCACTAAATGGGATAGAGTGGCCCATCTCAAGCACCTGGTTCCTATAGGTTGCAGGAACTACTAATTGGTTGTGTTCCTGTCCTTCATTTCCAGCTCGGCGATACATCAATCCATTTTTCATAAAGAAGTCTCCCTTGGTAGGTGGGTTGTGTGTCCTAGGTAATTTTTTAAAACAGGGCGCCAGTGAGGAATCTTCCATTTGGGCCCTCTTCAATTCCTCGGGGAGGATATTGGTAGGAGGTTCCTGCTCTGCGTCTTTTCTTGACTGTCCTCTAGTCTGTACGGCCGCCATGACTAGTGGTTGAGTAGGTTCTCCAAGGAACACATATCTACATCCCAAGATTAAAGAGTAAATTGGTTCTTCCATGATAGCTGCACGAATCTCTCCTGTCACATAACGAGATTCCACTCTGATAAGTGCAATTAGCAGTGTCATGGGTGCAACATCCTTCGTCGGACCTTGGATGTCGACACTCTCTTCTGTTATCTGGTCAGGGGTGACAAGAGATGCCCTGACCACCGCATCGAAAGCAAGTCCTGTGTCATAAAGGCACTCCACAGATTGTCCGTTCACGAGGACTGATTCGATGACGGGAGGATGAGAAACGTTTCCGGTCCTCTGCTCCTTCCGGGGTGACGATTTTGTCTGCAGACAGGCAGCATGTTGGGGAGGAGGTCTGCGCTTGCACTCATTAGTGTTGTGATTGTTCAAGCGACAGTACTTGCACCATTTATCTCCCTGTCTCTGGTGTGGCGCAGCATTTTTCTTGTTTTGCTCTTTGTAGTTATCTTGTTTTGCGTGCTGTTTATGCGAGATGTGTGGTCCTTTGCTTTGTTGGTCTGGTTGGGAGCGAGCTGGTTGCTTTGGCGCCTGATCCGAAAACTTCTTTCTGGCTCCTTGATACTCCATGAGAGCATTTTGGAATCGCTCTGCCAGTGTAAGAATATTTTCTAACCGGTCAGCGCCGTTTTCAGTGAGAAATCTACGCATTTCCACCGACATAGACTCTTTTAGTTGCTCTATCACAATCAGCTCTTTCAACCCGTCATAGTTCTCGGTAAAGTTTCCCAGTGTACACCACTTCACTAGGTAGTCTTCAATACGGGCTGCAAACTGTGAGAAAGTCTCTCCTGCATCCTTCCTAGAACCTCGAAATTTTTTTCGGTAAGCCTCTGAATGAAGCTCGTACCTCACCAAGAGAGCTTTTTTTCAATGCCTGATAGTCATCTTGCTCTCCGGCCGGAAGTTTATTAAAAACTTCGTAGGCGGCTCCTCTTAGGCCCTGGGAAAGTTTCAGGTTCCACTTCCGTTCTTCAAGTCCAAACCCTGTTGCAAAGCGTTCGAAGCGGTCTAAAAAGGCGTCCATGGTATCGTTCCTTTCTGAAAAAGGTTCCAGCGGAAAGTTCATGGCATTGGGTGGTGCAGGTTGCAAAGTAGGCACACCATCTGAGCGGGGTGAGTGCCCTCCATCAAAGTTGGAAGCCGCTGCACTTTTTGCCAGCTCTATCTGATTGGTCTGTCCCTGGATTTCCAGTTGCTTCATGTTAAGTGCATGCTCTGCTGCTTCTTTCCGCTCCGCTGCTTCTGCTGCGGCTTTCCGCTCCGCTGCTTCTGCTGCGGCTTTCTCTTTACGCTCCGCTGCTTCTGCTGCGGCTTTCTCTTTACGCTCCGCTGCTTCTGCTGCGGCTTTCTCCTTCTCCATTGCAAGTTTCTGCACTTCCATCTCTCTTGCATGGAGTTTATCAGTCTCCTCACTCACAAATTTCATCAGATCTTTTCCACTTAACCCGTATTCACGCCCTGCCTCCATTAAACTAGTTCTAATTTTTGCGGCATCTGCCATGATATGCAGTATTGGTTCGCGAAGGGAAAAATTGGCAGTGACCTCCAAACAAATTGTTTAGACTCGCACGAGTAATTATCTCTTTAAAACCAGCTAGGTTTAAATTAATAATCAAGTTCAAATAGTTCTTTTAAAAAAATCACTCACTCAGCGTATTCTGAAAATTATATAACAGATTATCTCGAAGTTTTCTATGAAAAATTTGCTAAATATTTATGATAAAAATTTTCCCAGCAGTTACAGAAAAATATTTTTTTAAAATCAGTTCCTTACAGTATCTTCTGTTCTCAAAAAAGTGCTTACTCTGTCCGTTTGATACTCAATTTAAAAAGTATCACTCGTGCTTTAGAGATATAAATTATCCCCACTATGAAATAGACAAATTATAGTAAGAGTCAGTCTAGAAGGTAATCCCTCAAAATGCCAACAAATTTTGCAATTATCGCAACTGTATAGCAGGGATGAAAATGTGATTTATCACCCTTCTAAGTCCGGGTTCACTAATCCCAAGACGAGTCCACAATTGTCGTGTGGTGAGTCACTGGGGCAACTACTACAGTAGTTTTTGTCAGGAATAGTCTATGAGATATAGATATAAGGTCTCTAGAAATTGGCTCGTTAAGAAAGAATAAAGACCTATTCGAGATAGGGACAAGAAGACAGGAATGCGAATGCTTTCCACTAGACAGTGTTTTCTAATTAATTATGGAAAGAGTTCTGTTTCCCCACGACCTTAGCTTCTGCCCTTAGATCCCGTAAAGAAAAAGCCCAAACCTCATCTGAGTAGAGAAAGGTTCCTATAGGTGAATATGTAACACCGACAGCACGAGTGATACATTAACAAACTCTTGATAATGATCAACCGATCGTTGGGTTTATTAATGAAATATCCACACATATAGGGTTAGTAATGGTTAGAACGTGATGATGGTGAAAGACGATTCACACAAAACACACAGATGAGATAATAAAATTACAGTTAATTAAGTAATAGTTAATTAAGAATGAACTGGTGTAAAGTGAAATGATGATGATGTGATATGATACGTGTTACCAAAATGGTGAGTACTCTACACAGTCCATGTGTCTCTAAATGCTTCTCCTAGATATGAGGATTCACATGTATGCATAAAATGTCCCAAGTTGTTATACGTTATGTCGAATGGGGTATCTCTAAGCTGAGGACGTTCTGATGAATACTGTTGTCGTACGGAGAACGCTGACGAGATATCTATGTATATTCCTTCACTGTTTGAGTATATCTCTGTAATGTTGATCAACAGTTAATAGCTGTCATATGAACAAAAAGTCTGTTGTCTAATCTCCCGACGGTACTGGTCAGACTGGATATCTTCACGAAATGTTAGTGATATGTAGACTCATACTCTTGCGTATGTAGTCGTGATTCATATACTTTCGAGTCTGCTTCATAAAATGCGCTTAAGAGTGTGTTGTACGTGGTATAAATATGCGATTCCTCTTTTGAGCTCTTTTGCTTGACTTCAGATAATAATGATCTTTCGAGTGATTTGAATTTATGATGACTCTGTATTGAACTTGTGATAACGATGTATTGAACTTGTGAGCAAGCAGTATATGGTGACGAAAAATGCTGCGTCCACCTTATGACTTGTGGGTGAGACAATATTCCTTTTTAATTGAGGAATGAAAGATGTCCTATGGCGAATTCTGCTAGCCAAATGTCCGTTTTTGATAACTTATTTCTGGTTAGACGTCAGACACGTTGCGTGTAGACTCAGACTTCTGATGAACTGAAGACACACAAAAGTCTTCGTAAGTTTTTCACATTTAACATCACTGGTTGACTTGCATTTAAACTACTGCTCATTATTCATCTCTCTCTCTCTCTGAGTTCAATTCTAATGATGTTAAATATCTTGTGCATGAGAGTGTGTGCGCATGGGAGACTGTGATGATGATAAAGGTGAAATATGAACTATTAATTACCTCCTATCATCCTATCATCTTCTAGGAAAATCTTCTGATTTTATTAATCAGTTATGCCAAGAATTATTTGAAACTTTATCTTTCGCACATTTTAGCTGTGAGGTTAAAATAAACAAAAATAAGAAAATGTATTAATAAGTATAAGATCTACTAACCTTCTTTTCCCTTCGCAAAATCCTTTAAGAACACAATTAATCACAGAACTGAATTATCATCCACTCTGAATAAACACGTGTATTAGGCTATGCGTTTTTGGGTTTAATCTCTTCCTCACAAGGTAAAAAACTGGACTTCTACACTCTAGTAGATTATGCGGTATTATATATTTCTGGAAGTCACCTGGCCAAGCTGGGCGTCCAATGTGGTAAACCAACGCTTGTCTGAACCGCGGTGAGACGTTTTCCCCATGCCAATCTGGGCGTCCAATGTGGTGTCACAGAAATTACCGCATGCCCAAATGTTTGATTCGGATGACCATATGTGTTTTTACCAGATTTATCACGATGCAATGTGGGCTTCAAACGATAATGTTGGGCATGTGGACTCAATCAAAGGATTTTATTTCCCCCGATGAAAGAGCAAATGTGGTTCTCTAGATACCGGTCGCGTTTAATCACAACAATGAAATAGCAAATATGGATCGCAAATGTTGCATGAAAGAGCAAATGTCGGAGAAAATACAATACGAAAGATGTAGGAAAAGATAGAGCAATAAGGCCTTTGCGCTCGTTTATCACATGCCCCCTGTATGAATGCGTGAGTAGGCTTTCTAGGCTATCATAAAACAAGGGTTTGTTTCTGCAATCTGATGGTGCATGTATGTATACTATGGTGTATATTTGTGGGTTGTTCCTTACCTGAACTATGGCTATTCTACCCTTACTATCTCTATTTTTCCTGATAATTTCCCACCTATCCGATGTCTGTACGATAGCTACCCCTGAACCAATATTCTGAACACTAAGGCTAAAACATGAATGTCTAAGTCCTAATTTTGTCGTGATATGGGCTGCGTGTTCGTCTGTGTGTATGTTGGTTTCTTGAACCAGTATAAAAACCGGATGGCATTTGTGTATTAGTGTTATGAAATGTTGTAATTTTGTGCGAAGGCCACGATTATTAACACTAATTATTCTAATTTCTGCCGCCATTTCTGAAATGTGGTATTTGCTAATAGTGTAATTACATAAAAATGGATGTTTGAGGTCAGGGGAAAACGTCTTTACTCTGTGTTACCAGGGCTATCCAGCACAATGACGAGTCTCGGGCTGGTGTCTGACAGTGTTCTACGTCTGGGTTGTGTTTCCACATGTTGCTTGTTTGTCTTTTCTTTGTTTGGGCTTGTTGGGCTATTGTTTTTATAAGCTTGCGCCGGAGTAGGAATATGATTGGGGACTATCATCGTAAAGTTCGGTGTGTCTTGTGTAGTGACGTTGTCCTCAGAGTGGTGTCTTCTTCGTTTATTATTTCTCGTGACTGTTTGGAACTTTTGTTTTTCTGCAGGCTGGCGGGGAGGTGGTATTTGTTGTGCTTGTTTATCTGGTTGTGTACGTACTTCTTTTGTTTTACTTTTTTGGGGGCACCTGCTTACCCAGTGGTCTTCTTGCATGCAAAAAGGGCACGCCGTCTTCCGTCCTAGTATAGTGACGAAAATTTTGTATGTCTTTTCCCCCTGCCCTTTGATTTCTAAATCAACGTAGTGGGGATCTTTGGGTTTGCAAAGCAGGACCCACTTGTCCATAGCATTCTTTAACTGGAATGTTTCTGCCTCGGCGTCTCCTGAGACAGCCACAGCTATCTTTCTTGCCGCCTCCTTTTTCAATGTTGGAGGCATCCAGTGGAGGGTGGCTTTCACCCGTTCTTTGTCTAGATGCTCCACTAGAACGGATAGCTTTGGAATCTGCCACTCCAATCGTTTCCAAAGTAGGTGTTGCATACATATTTTTGAATGCACGGATTACAAATGTACGATATGTCTATTTAATATGGAAAATATATTGTTGTATTTAATTGGGTACGAAAATGCTTTCTTTTGGAAAGCCAGATAATCCATGTTTGATTTATACGTTTGATTATATGGATAATCTCCCTTGATATTGATCGGGCGTAAGTATACTTATATTTTGGCATTCATCATTTGTCATAGCCAGAAAATAGATTGATCGTTCTTAGAATGTTTATGGCCTGAATTCATATGTATTACATATTATTAGTGCAAGTAGATTCAGTCCTATATTGTATATTTTGTATGGGTAGGCAGAACTATATTCTGTATGCCGCACTAGCGGAGGTCTTGGTTGTCTTAACGAGTCGTGACGAGTTCCGATAATGTCGCCAAGAATGGCTGAGTGCTTTTTCCAGGGCTGGCACTGTTTAAGGTTTAACAGTGATTCGTAGATGTTTTTCCAGGAGAAGTTTATGTCTCTGCAAGAGTCTATTTGTCAGAGATCCTCCTCATATGTGTGATTCGGACTCCAGGTATGCCAGACCCTATTTTTGATGATCTCGAGTCGGTTAGACCTAGATGGAACATTGTGCTTCGCATCGCTAGGGTCGTGTTTGTATCGACGAAGATGACAGGCTTTCCTACAGCAGTTATGTCTACATGAAGTAACTGGATTACTGTAGAGCTGTATGGAAAACTTTATGAAATTATTTATATGCACATTCTAAATTAACTTTGGCTTATATCTACCCTCCTGCGAGTGAGTGAGCGACAACTCAGGAAGGCGGCCATGTTATATTCCTGTCATCATATTTTTGATCACTGTCAAGAGAACAGATTATGTATCCTACTATCGGGCAGTGGTATCGAGATCTTGTTATGAGGTGAAAACCCACTATCGTGGTTTATGATTATTATACAAACATTGGACATATCTCAGTTTAAGAACTTAGCCATGAAATGAAGGTTCGGCCAATGACTTTTGTATGTTTACCGATCCTCATTGACGCGTTCAGTCAGATAGGGGATGCGGCCATAATGTACCACAACATTGAATGCTGATTTTGTACCACCCATTATATTTGAATGTTCCATGACATGGGATCTACTATTCATGCCTGAAGATTGACGTGTCAACGTGTACTTGTGATCTATTCGTTCTGTCCCAGTATGTGCGTCTGAATAAACTGTATGAAAAGATTCCAGCAGTCTGCATTGGTGCCTTATAGACATGAGTGAATGAGTGCTTTAGATTGGTCAAGATACGAACATTCCATCATTCGCGTTAACTACACTTTACACTCTCACTCCATATTTACACCATCCTGCGTCGGTTGAATTGACCAAGTTAAGGGCCTGCTCCTACTGGAGCCTTAGAGGGAAACTACTTCTTACAGCTGCCTTTGCCTTCCCTAACTCAGGACTAGAGTGAGTTACCCATTTACAGCACCGCTGGGTAGACTGGAGCATGCCTGGTGTCCTTTGACACTGTTCCCACTTTTTACAGTAGTGGCTAATCAAACAGTACAACAACAACATTATATATACATTTTAATAGGGAGTTGTACTGAGCGGCTTGCGCCCCAGGCGTCAAGGTGGCATACCACCGGTGTGGGTCCTCAAAACGGTATATCGACGATATACCATTGGGCATGATAAGGCACGGGGCCGTTAAAATACTTGCTATTAGCGAGTAGCAGGCGCGCCCAGCCTGTGCTCCATAAATGGACAACACCAAAGTGCCGCTTCGGTGCAAGGCACCTCCTTCGAAGTCCTCGCTGGCATCAAGGTTGATTTTTGTCATCATTTTGATGTGGCGATTTCTTACAATTTTTAATGACCAAAGAAAGTGGATACGTGTACTTACGAAGCTTGGAAATATACAGTTGAATCGAGCATATATATATATATATATAATATATATATATATATATATATATATATATATATATATATATATATATATATATAGCACATTCAATTTCACTGTTTTCTTGATGGAATCTGTCTCTACTTTTGTGCTTTCTTGAATAGATGAATCTAAATGTTACTTTATGATTCATATGACTGTCAAATGTCTTCTATATACACCACAGTTTTTCGTCATTACATAGTCTATTCGTAGGTGGGTTAATTTGGTGTTGTTTGAAAATTGAAGAGTAGCCCAACACTGAGCGATATGATAGGAAACTCTTTACAGAGCGATACAACAGGAAACAATCTGATCATCAGAAAAAGTCCCCCCGTCCGACAAGTGTTTCGGCCCGATATACTCTTTTACACAATAGGGGGAGCGGGCCCACTTGGGTCATGACTCCCAAGCGTCTCAGCCTCCTGTTGTCTTGTATCGAAAATGAACCCATTTCACTTATGGTAGCAACTTTAATCCACAACTCCGCCAGCCGTGGAGGCAATTGTGAAGGTAACAAAGAGAAGACAAATTATTCCGTTCGTTCCGTCGCACACACTGAGACACCATCGCGAAACCGACGAGTCTAGCCACTGCGCGTTCGCCACTGAAATTCTGACACACTGACACCTCTATAATATACACCGCCTGTCGCCTCTCAGCCACAGCCCTTTCACTAGTACACCATAAACTCAGCATATTGTGGACTTAGAAAAATTCCTAGTGTTTTCTGTACCGCAGAGTGCAGCTTATCTGAAACAAAGTCCTTCCTAGGCCTCGTACAGCAGTATGATTGGATAGAACCCCACCACTGCGGGTTCTCCACTCGTCAAGATGACACAGTTAATACTGGCAAAAGCTCTGACAAACTTGAGCATCAAATTGCTGACTTGGTCACTAGAGATTGTGTATGACACTCAGGGCAGGATATAACCTGAAACAATATATACAACCTACGTAGTATTGCTCATTGTCTCCTTAGCCAGCCAAGAAGTAATATGAGACAGTTCAGACAAGTGTGGTAAACCACAAGAGACATAGTAAGTCATGAATAACACATTTCGTTCAAGTTCTAGTACAATAGTTCAATAATTCACTTGTTACAGTTTTGTCCATGATTTGCTTCAATAAAAATCATATAGGCCTTAAGGTAATCATTGTGTCATATATCAAATAATACAGAAAATCAATCTGTTATAGTCATTCCTTCCTCCAGTTTGGATAGTCTTTTCCAGCAAGCATAATATCTTTAAAACGCTTTCCACAACCGACTTGCTCAATCCATTCGTTCTACTTAATTATTACACAATTGAACTAAACATATACACTTCGGGTTTTCCTCTAGAAATAGCACAATGCTTATACACCTGCCAATATTTCTTTAACACACCTTGAAAATATATTTACATATATATTTAATTAACATCTCGCTTACCCTCAATCACAGACAGGCTTTTAATGATTACACAGTCTGCTCACACTTCTGCAGATGGCAACGGAGTTGATACAACTGCTTGTGCTCTGTGTCTGTAGTTTGAATTAGGCAGCGAGTGTGTCTGTGTCATGCGTTCTCTCCCCTTTTATAATGGCCTTGCAGATGTACGAGGTGACAACTGGAACAAGGTACGTTTGCATGCATCCAAAATCTTGTAGGCAAGGCAAGATGTGCAAAGATAGTAAATTCAAAATAATTCTGGAATCCTTATTTCTGCACCGATTTCCTCCATCTTAGGCTTATTTTACTCATATGAATAAGCTCTATCACTATGGATATCCATTTTATCCTATAGTTTATACGAATATTCCCTGGAGCAGCTGAAACATGGAAAAACACAACATACAAGTAGTTCATGTTCCAGTGTCTTCTATTCATAATAACTTCGGCTCTACAATACATCCAGTGAATCTATTGCTATCTGCCTAAAGCTAATGATCCCTATTATCGAATTGGGCCCTTCTTTATCTAGGTATTTCATGATTAGTTGCACACTGCCTTCCGAAATATCCTTAACATCTACACTTTCGTTTCCTTCATGTCTAGCGATCTTCCGACACTATTTATACCAAGCTGGCTTTTTATTTGTCAGATACGTCCACGGGATTTGTACGGTGCTAATTTTTGAATGATGCCGAGATGAGTCAGACTTCATTACAATGGCCATGTTGACGATGATAATGGTGCGGATGGTTGTAATGATGTTGGTGATGATGATGATGATGATGGTGGAGATGGTTGTAATGATGTTGGTGATGATGATGATGATGATGGTGGGGATGGTTGTAATGATATTGGTGTTGATGATGATGATGGTGGAGGGGATGGTTGTAATGATGATGGTGATGATGGTGATGGTGGTGATGGCCATGTTGATGATGATAATGGTGGGGATGGTTTTAATGATGTTGGTGATGAGGATGATGGTGCTAGTTGTGGCCATGGTGATGATGATAATAGGGTGGATGTTCTTTAAGATGTTGATGATGACGGTGTTGGTGGTGATTGTGGTGATGATGATATAGGTGTATTGATGATGATTAATGATGGTGATGATGATGATGATGCTGATGATGGTGATGTTGGTGGCAATGGTGATGATGATGATGATGATGATGATGAATATGATTTGATGAAAGGCACCACAATCTTCTATGTTACTACATTTAAATTATTTCTTGCAGTTGATTTTTTCACGCTCGTCTTTCTGCACCAAACCTTTGTGTTGCCAATATACTCCATGCACCGGATTTTTTTAAAAAGAATTATTCATGCCTTTGTTGCTCTTCAGTGACAAAATTTCTGGAATTTTCCCCAATTTATGTAATGCAGTTCGGGTAAGTATGAACATAAGTGTCTCCACTATATATTTTTATATTTACAATTGCCAGTGAAACCTGATGGCTCATCACAAATGAAGCTTCTATGTTTTCGTGCCACTGTTTCCGAACTTCGGAATCTAAAATGGAAAGGAATGAAAAGATCACATGGGAATTTAGTGTCGTCATCAGGGCACGTAGCAGAAAGTGTACAACATAATTACTTCCTGCTATATTTTGGCGGGTGACAATATAATAATATTATTAATATATTGACGAATCCCATTTTTAATTAAATATGGATTGTAAAGCAAGAACATAAAAACTAGTATAGAATCAATTTTACTAATGAGTGACACGTCAGAATTACGAGATGTCTCGGGGCCTGCCATGCGTCAGACGAAGTCATAATCAATACCCTTTAGTTCCCCAAGGAGCATAGGCCTTCAACAAACACATGCCAAGTTTTCCTGTCACGTGCCATCCGCACAAAGTCTTTCCATGCTTTCCTCATCATTTTCACTTCTGTATCTAGCTCTCTTCTCCATGTGTTGTTTGGTCTACCTCTGCCTCTTTCCCTGGTGATTCTAGAACATGGACTGCCTTGTAATGCTATCAACAGGTTTCCTCAATGTGTGTCCTATCCATCGCCAGCGTCTTCTTCTCAACTCTTGTTCCACCGGCACTTATCTGGCTCTTGTCATCAGTTCCACTTTTTTGGGTCATATCATTTCAATCCTTCTTTTCTTCGCAAGCACCCGTTTATGAACGTTTGTAGCTTTTTGGTTGTTGTTTTTGTTGTTCTCCATGTTTCAGAGCCATACAATAGGACTGTCTTGACATTTGAGTTGAAGATTCTTATTTTCATGTTTGACTTGATTTATCTTGATCTCCATATATTTCCCAATGCAATGAAAGCTCCTCTTGTCTTTTGTATTCTTATTTTGATATCATTATCTGTCCCTCCAACTTTGTCTATATTGCTGCCAAGATATGTGTACGATTCTCATCGTTTAGTGGTGTTTCTTCAAATAACTTAAAATAAAAGGACAGTGAAAGAACAGTAATATAAAGATATAGCCTAGATATTCTACAAGAGTGATGTCCATCCAGTGATAACCTCCTACGAATTCAGAGACCTTTGAAAAATTTTGTTGAACATTTTTCAAGGGCATATTTATTTAATTTTGTAATTGAAGTTTGTTTTTTCGTTAAAGATTTTCAAGAAGAAAATAAGAACTGTAAAAATAAATTGTAAATATTTAACAGCAGACTTACTTAAAGATTTAAGTTGAGTTCAAGTTCTTGTTGGTAGATAATTTAGTTAATACCCCTAGCAGAGTCAATAATAATAATAATATAATCATAGGAAGATTTTGAGAGGGAGCCCATAGGAATCTAGGAACATAAAATATCATCATACCTAGAAACTTATACAGCTTGATCCTACCTTTGATATCGATACACCCTTTTTATTCTTTTTCAGAAAAGGGGGTATTTTTTATAAGACCAGTCTCTTATCTGGCACTATCCTGGTATCACCTGATACAACTTTTTTTTATCCAGGATATAATTTAAATAATAATCAATCCTCTCGTGACAATATGTAATTCTGGTTTATTTGATCTCTTTTTAGAAAAAGAGTCACTGATAAACTTTCAAATAACAATATGTATTCATTACTGGCATGAATGAATATGTGTCCTGATTCAACTACAAGGGAACCAGGAATCACAATCAATTTAAATTACAAGTTATGTACAGAATGTATTTAATATGAATATTGTAGTGACATATATTATTACAAATGTTCTATGTGTGTCAGTTGTGTAGTAGTAAAATGAGGTAATACTGGTTTTATTTTGTTCAAGCTCTGTTGGTATTTGTCATCATGACTTCAATAGTTTGTCTTTAGGGACCAGTATTGGAGATGTTCACAGTTCCTGATTTTAAGACAAGTAAATTCCCCTCTTAATGTTAATTTTAAAAAGTCAGTTCAAGATGAGGGGACATAATGTTGAGCTCAGCTGGCCAATTCGCTTATCTGGCGTGATGGCGGCAGGAAAGGACTCCTCTGCTCGAATTCTCCTCTGGGTTCAGGAGACACCTCACTGATAGCTAAAAAGACCAAGGAGTATGCTGTCCGACTCAGGATTCAGCAAAGCTCTGACTAGGTGCTGCTCAGTACCATCAAGACCACTGTCCCACAATTCATACGAATAACACAGATACGTTGATTAGCAATGAATTCTGGCACAAACTGGCACAAATTTCCATCTGCCTATGTTCCAGGCTTTTATTGAGCAAAATATATGCTGGCTTCAACGCACTGATGCTTTATCAAGCTATTTTAAACAAGTGGTTTCGAACTAACGCTCCCAAGTGTGTATATCAGCGAGTCTGACCAATGAGCCCCGTTTCGACAAGTGTTTGAAAAAATGTTACCTTTCCCCGTTTCCCCTAACAACCAAGATAGTATTTATAGCCCGACCAATCGTGGTTAGGCTTTCATTTGTTGCGCTCCAATCAATTTGGAGTTTACATGGTAGGCTATTTCTGTAACGTAAATTTTTTTCAAACACGTTAAAAAAAAATCTTATGAGCAGAAATGATTTTATGCTGTCAGGCACCCCAATATTTTATTTTGGGTATAATTTATTAATTCCTGGACTATTTGCGTAACGTTTTACATATTATTTGTCAGCAAGCCCTAAGGAACCCAAAAATACAAATTTAAAGGAGCTACGTGGCTGCGTTCAAAATATGCAATTTCTTTTACCTCCTGTTTCGAAGATGTTCTGTCTGGGTACTGTTATGTTCTCAACCGTAAACCCATCTAATGTTATCTTTTCTAATAAGAGTTTTTTATGATTTATAAACCTAACTCTGGGAAAGGGTAGTGTATTTTATCACTGTCCGTCTGAAAAAGTTAGTGCTTGTAGACTTACACGCGTGATAGTAGTAATTGTGTATCGCGCGACGCGTGTTTAATGTTCGGCTTTCTGCCTCTCCCTTCTCGCTATCCTTTTGTCCATCTGTTCGTTCGTTTTGGTAACGTAATGTAGAAAAAGACATGAATGGAATTTAAAATTTAGGTCATTACGCAGTCTGCCTCTTAATGTTTTTCCAAGAAATACAGCACACGTTTCATTGAAGAAAGCGGGTATAATACAGTAAGCTTTTACTATCAACGTGAAAGCGTTACAATTTGCAGACGAAGCAGAAAACAAGGGGGATTTCGAGTACATTCCTTGTGACAGCACTGTCATTTTACCATTGCTCTTCTCTTTATTAATTTTATTTGTTAGGCTTCATATTTACCTAATAATTTATATATGTGGATTAGAATATTTCATGACACCTCCCCTCTTAAAACAGACATTATATGTCAGTCCTTTATTCTATATACACATATAGAAATTTATTATTATTTCTGGGGTTTACGGTGATTCTCATCACACGGATGGCGGCTTTAAAAATCCGCTCCCAGATTGGTTTTTCCAGATATATATTCAATGCTAAAATTGTATGGAGCCAGAAGCAAAGACCATCGGAGTAACCTAGAGTTCTCATGCTTAGCCTGTGCTAAAAACGATAAAGGTTTGTGGTCAGTTTGCAACTTAAATGCCTTCCCATATAGATAAATATTGAATTTCTTTATTGCCCATATTACTGCAAGACATTCTTTTTCGCTAGTTGAGTAGTTGATTTCAGCTTTATTCAACTTTCTGCTAGCATATGCCACTGGGCTTAATTCCCCATCCAATGCATCTGATTTCTGTAGTAGAGTTGCACCTAACCCAATATTACTTGCATCCGTCCTTACTATGAATTCTTGACTTAAGTCAGGTAATTTCAAAATGGGTTTACTTGTGAGCTTTTCCTTCAATTCTTGGTAAGTCATTTCACATTGTGGTGTCCATGTAATGCGATCTGGAAGTCCTTTACGTGTCAATTCCGTTAAAGGTGCACATATGGAATTAAAGTTTTTGATATACTTCTGGTAGAAACCACATAATGAGACAAAGGATCTCACGTCCTTCTTGGTTTGTGGTCTCGGGGCTTTCTGTAGTTTCTCTAAGTTCTTTGGGTCAGGGGTCATGTTTCCCTGATAAACTGTGTGTCCCAAAAAATTCCAATTCTTTACATCCAACGCAACATTTGGTTGGTCGGGCTGTTAAATTTGCCTCCCTAAGTCGATCAAACAGCATGTTCAGAGAGTCAATGTGTTCCTCAAATGTTTCTGTTGCTATAAGGATATCATCCATAAAATTTGTTATACAGGGATTATTCAGAGGATCCAATAATTTTCTCATCATTCTAGAGAAGACACTAGGCGCATTCTTCAATCCAAATGGCAATCTATTAAACTCATAGTGTCCTTCTGAGGTACTAAAAGCTAGGTATGGTCTAACCTCAGGCTTTACTGGAATCTGATAGTATCCTTTACTCAGATCCACTTTTGAGAAATATTTAGCTTTATTTAGCCTGGCAAACAGCTGATTTGTATCCGGCAATGGATCCACCTGTCCTTCTGTAATAGCATTCAGTCTCCTGTAATCTATACAGAGTCTATGTTCTCCAGAGGGCTTCCTTAAGAGTACAACACCGGAACTATACGAAGACTCACTGTGCGAAATAATTCCTTCCTTCAACAGATAGTCTATCTCTTCCTTCAAAGCTTTTTCCTTAGCAAACGGAATCGAATATGGTTTCATACAGACAGGTGTGGAGTCTATGAGTTTCATATCATATTCCAATAGGTTTGTATGCCCTGGTCGGTCTGTTAACACCTCTGCATGATTATTTAGAACCTGTTGCACTCTCTCTTTCTGAGTTTTCGTTAAATGTGTACTGATTTTCACCTGTGCTGCTGTCTCACAGGGGTGTAATGGATATCAAAATGATGAAAGTGGTTCCTTTTTCATCTCCATGGCGATGGACAAGGTCAACAAGTGTGTCTCTTCCTGATGTTCTCTTTCCAAATATTTCTTCAGGAGATTCACATGATAGATTTTTTCTTTCCCCTTCTTATCTATCTTATAATTTGTTCTAGACACCTTCTCTAGAACTGTATATGGACCCTGCCATCCAATTTGTAACTTATTCTGACTCCCAGGCAAAAGAAGCAGTACTTTCTCTCCCACAGCCAAATTTCTGTCTTTCGCCTTCCTGTTATAATAGGCAGCATGTTTCTTCCTGGCTTGTTTCAAATTTTCATTGGCAAGTTTCCAGCCAGTTTTTAACCGAGTGGTCAGCTCATTCACATATTGGTATGAAGATGTAATGTTTTCCTCTGCCTTTTCATCAGTCCACGTTCTTAACAAAGCTTCAAGTGGACCTTTTATTGGCCTTCCAAACAATAATGTTGCCGGGGCCATACCGGTTGAACTATGGGGTACCTCCCGATAAGCAAAGAGGGCGGCGTGCAGGTACTGGTCCCATGTATCTGGTTTTTCGTGTGCCAACTTTCTCAGGATCGACATCAATGTGCCGTTAAATCTTTCCACTTGGCCGTTCCCTTGGGGATGATACACACTACAATGGAAGTGTTTGGCCTGGAAGATCCTGAAAACTTCTTCAGTTAGTTTCCCCTTGAACTGAGAGCCATTATCAGTCAAGATTTGATTGGGAAAGCCTAACCTTGTGAAAATTGTGAGCAATGCCTCTGCCACATGTTTTGAATCAATCGATGACAGGGCTACTGCCTCTCCCCACATAGAACAAGTGTCCACCAGAGTCAGAATGTAGCTGTTCCTTCTCTTGGTTCGGGTGAGAGGTCCCACAAGATCCACGGCAACTCTCTCAAAGGGTGTTCCCACTATGGGCATTTCCCCCAGAGTTGCTGGTGCAGTCCAATGTTTAGGTGCTACTCGTTGGCACTCTGGACAGGATTTTACATATCGTTTGATATCTTCAGTTATTCCTGGCCAGAAATAGTGACAAGCTATTCGCTGTCCTGTTGCGCTGATTCCCATATGACCACTGAAGGGAATCGCATGCCCTAGTTCCAACACTTTAGTCCTATATGAAGTGGGAAGGACCAGCTGTCCGTGACCATTGGATTCAGATCCAGCCTTCCTATATATCAATTTGTTCTTCATATAAAACTCTCCCTTGCCTGGAGGTGTATGAGATTTGGGCAACTTCTTGAAACATGGCTTGAGTGTTTTGTCCTCAGCCTGTGCCTTCCTCATCTCATCTGGGTGAGTATTTATTGGATTATCCTCCTCCTTCTTTGTCTGTGATCTGGTCTGCACTGTTGCCAATATCACAGGTCTCTTGGGATTCCCCAAGAAGACATATCTACACCCCAATATTAGAGGGTAGATTGGCTCATTTATCACTGCTGCTTTTATGATTCCTTCCACATATCGCGTTTTCACTTTTATTCGGGCGACGGGAAGTGTCATGGTAGCTACATCCTTGGTTGCAGTTTGAATCTCCACTGTTTCTGTGGTGTATTGATCGGCCTGCACCAGGTGAGAACTCACAACGGAATCGTAATCTAAACCGGTATCATATAAACATCTTATAGTGACACCATTACAAATGACATCTTCACACACTGGGGGGTGGTATGGTTCCTGTAATTCTTCAGGTTTGCCTTTCTTTTCCTTTTTCCCCGATGTCATAGCAGCAAAATGAGGAGGTTTCCTTCTACAATGGTCAGTGTCATGATTGTTCATCTTACAATTTTTACACCACCTTTTTCCTTGGTTGAAAGATTTTCTTTCATCATATTTCCTTTCATCGAATTGTGGGAATTTATTTTTATTGTCATACCGTGGCCTATCAAATTGGTGCTTACCTTTATTTTGATCCCTAGGATCAAATTTATTAAAGTTCTGTGGTGCCCTAAAGTTATCCACCTGTTTCTTTTTATTACCTGTTACCTCTGCTTGAGCTGCTTGATACCTTTCAGCAACATTTAGCAACTCACCCAGCCTCTCTGCACCTTGTTCCATGAGAAACTTTCTCAGGTCTGGAGCCATGGACTCTCTTAGTTGCTCTATAAGGACCATTTCCTTAAGATCTTGGGTTTTCCCCAGAGAAGTCCATTTCTCCAAGTATGTCTCGATTCGTGCAGAGAACTGGTGATAGGTTTCACCTGACAGTAGTTTAGCATTCCTAAATTTTTTCCTGTAAAACTCTGCATTCTTTTCATACCTTAACAAAAGAGCCTGCTTTAGCATGTCATAATTTTCCTGATCACCTCTGCTCATTTTTGCAAAAACTTCATAAGCTGCCCCACGAAGTCCCTGAGATAACTTTAAGCTCCACCTTTCTCTCTCTAACCCATACGTGGTGGCTAATAGTTCATACCTATTTATATAGCTCTCAATATCATCGTCTTTCTCAACAAAATGATCTAAATGAAAGTTCATAGCTGAGGTTGAGGCTCCCTGAGTAACCGTAGCATCAGAGGCAAAGGGACTGGCACCATTTTCAGGAGCATGGCCTTGAAACTCAAACTCCCTTAGTCGTAACTCATGTTCCCTTTGTAATCTCTTCTCCTCCTTTTCTGCTTCCCTCTCTGCAGCTAATCTCTTCTCTTCTCTTTCTGCAGCTAATTTCTTCTCTTCTCTTTCTGCAGCTAATTTCTTCTCTTCTCTTTCTGCAGCTAATTTCTTCTCTTCTCTTTCTGCAGCTAATTTCTTCTCTTCCTGCAGCTTGTCTTCTTTCCTCGGCTTCCAATGCTTTAGCCTCTTTGTCAGCCTCAATCTGCAACCTCTTAGTCTCAGCCTCAGCTTCAAATTGTAACTTCTTAATTTCCCTTTCAGCCTCTAACCTTCTTTCGGCTTCTTTTTCTAATCTTCTTTCTTCGCGTTCAATAAATTTGTCACATTCCGTTGTGACATAGGCAACCATAACTTGCCCATCTAATCCTAACTCTTTTGCAGTCTGAACCGCAGCAGATCGAAATTTGGCCAGGTCCGCCATTGTCTATCAGGTAAATTTTTATAATGTCTACCCAACAATTCAATTTCTAACTATATATCTAATGGACAACACAGGCACCGTGAGCTCAACCTTATTTAATTCCACCCAAGGATACCTTTTAATTCTTATATTCCCTGAAGTGAATTACCCCCAATATTTTTAATAGTTAAAGATTCAAAATCCCAAGAGCGAGACCCCAATATATGTGGTGAAGTGGGATGTTATAAATACTTATAGGGAACTTAGTGTACTGACTGAGATCAGCTGTGAAGGTATCTATATCTATTAAGAGTAGTGTATTATAGATAACCTTACTTGCTACCACATATCTATATATCTCAGTCAGAATTATTCTGGAATAGTGTGATGCTACGTTATGTGTCTAGGGTATGAGTATGGTGAAGTGTAAGTCACAACAACAGACAGATAAACACTCTACAAAGATATCTTAAAAGAGTCACTGATAAACTTTCAAATAACAATATGTATTCATTACTGGCATGAATGAATATGTGTCCTGATTCAACTACAAGGGAACCAGGAATCACAATCAATTTAAATTACAAGTTATGTACAGAATGTATTTAATATGAATATTGTAGTGACATATATTATTACAAATGTTCTATGTGTGTCAGTTGTGTAGTAGTAAAATGAGGTAATACTGGTTTTATTTTGTTCAAGCTCTGTTGGTATTTGTCATCATGACTTCAATAGTTTGTCTTTAGGGACCAGTATTGGAGATGTTCACAGTTCCTGATTTTAAGACAAGTAAATTCCCCTCTTAATGTTAATTTTAAAAAGTCAGTTCAAGATGAGGGGACATAATGTTGAGCTCAGCTGGCCAATTCGCTTATCTGGCGTGATGGCGGCAGGAAAGGACTCCTCTGCTCGAATTCTCCTCTGGGTTCAGGAGACACCTCACTGATAGCTAAAAAGACCAAGGAGTATGCTGTCCGACTCAGGATTCAGCAAAGCTCTGACTAGGTGCTGCTCAGTACCATCAAGACCACTGTCCCACAATTCATACGAATAACACAGATACGTTGATTAGCAATGAATTCTGGCACAAACTGGCACAAATTTCCATCTGCCTATGTTCCAGGCTTTTATTGAGCAAAATATATGCTGGCTTCAACGCACTGATGCTTTATCAAGCTATTTTAAACAAGTGGTTTCGAACTAACGCTCCCAAGTGTGTATATCAGCGAGTCTGACCAATGAGCCCCGTTTCGACAAGTGTTTGAAAAAATGTTACCTTTCCCCGTTTCCCCTAACAACCAAGATAGTATTTATAGCCCGACCAATCGTGGTTAGGCTTTCATTTGTTGCGCTCCAATCAATTTGGAGTTTACATGGTAGGCTATTTCTGTAACGTAAATTTTTTTCAAACACGTTAAAAAAAAATCTTATGAGCAGAAATGATTTTATGCTGTCAGGCACCCCCAATATTTTATTTTGGGTATAATTTATTAATTCCTGGACTATTTGCGTAACGTTTTACATATTATTTGTCAGCAAGCCCTAAGGAACCCAAAAATACAAATTTAAAGGAGCTACGTGGCTGCGTTCAAAATATGCAATTTCTTTTACCTCCTGTTTCGAAGATGTTCTGTCTGGGTACTGTTATGTTCTCAACCGTAAACCCATCTAATGTTATCTTTTCTAATAAGAGTTTTTTATGATTTATAAACCTAACTCTGGGAAAGGGTAGTGTATTTTATCACTGTCCGTCTGAAAAAGTTAGTGCTTGTAGACTTACACGCGTGATAGTAGTAATTGTGTATCGCGCGACGCGTGTTTAATGTTCGGCTTTCTGCCTCTCCCTTCTCGCTATCCTTTTGTCCATCTGTTCGTTCGTTTTGGTAACGTAATGTAGAAAAAGACATGAATGGAATTTAAAATTTAGGTCATTACGCAGTCTGCCTCTTAATGTTTTTCCAAGAAATACAGCACACGTTTCATTGAAGAAAGCGGGTATAATACAGTAAGCTTTTACTATCAACGTGAAAGCGTTACAATTTGCAGACGAAGCAGAAAACAAGGGGGATTTCGAGTACATTCCTTGTGACAGCACTGTCATTTTACCATTGCTCTTCTCTTTATTAATTTTATTTGTTAGGCTTCATATTTACCTAATAATTTATATATGTGGATTAGAATTTTTTTTTTTTTTTTTTTTTTTTTTTTTTTTCGTACGCCCGCTAATACTCGAGGCGAAATCTCAGGTTATTGTTAATGTCTAACCTGACATTGATTTTACGTGAGTATCCCTTTTTCTTGTACAGAGACAGGTGTCCCTCGCCATTCAGGCAAATACTCTCCGATTTCGGAGGTACCCATTAGAGCTGGATCGGCTCAGAAGCCGCCAGTCCCTGGTCGACGACACTTCTTCAAATGTCCTCGCCAGGTCTCGAGTTAATCCAGTCCAATTCCCGGTCGACGAAAAATCCTCAAATGCCGTCGCCCGGGTTTGATCCTGAATCACCCGGTCGCCAGAGCGGTGTTGTAACCACTACGCTAGCGCGGCTCCTGGATTAGAATATTTCATGACATAAAGTTTCAGTGATAATAAACAACAAAAGAACTAAACTTTGTGTGTTGGTCAGACCCATACCCAATAACCATAGTTTTTTCACGTTTGTGTGTCTTGTTGGCACATAGCTGTGTGTGAGTGTTTAGGAAAACGTATATATATATACGAGAAATCCATACTAGAATTGCTTTGGCAGCTAGCGCCTTCAATAGATTATCTAACATTTGGAAATTACGATCATTGAATATACATACCAAGCTTCGTCTGTTTAATTCAAATGTATCTCAGTGTTAACATACGGCTGTGAGAGTTGGAAAATAACAAAATCATTGGAGAACAAGCTGAATACATTCGAGAACAAATGTCTTAGAAAACTCATGAACATCAGTTGGAAAGAATTCAAGACTAATCGACAAATAAGAGAAGACTCTAGGCAGAAATATGTCTCCGACTATATAAGGAAAAGACGATGGTCATATATCGGTCATGTCCTACGAATGCAAAACAACAGAATACCACTACAGGCGCTCACTTGGGTTCCTGAGGGTAAGAGGAAAAAAGGAAGACCAAAAGAAACACTCAGAAGAACAATAATAAGAGAAGGAAGAACGTTGGGCCTTAATAATGTGCAAGAGCTAAGAGGAGTGGCGTCACAACGAACAACCTGGAGAGCACTGGTTTCTGCCTTATGCGCCGTGTTTGGTGCTTAAAGAATTTATTATTATTATTATTACTTTACTTCTCACGTATCATTACCATCCCCTATACTCAGGCGGGACCTTAAATAACTCTAAAACCTATCTAAGCACGACATATCTACATCTCTCCCAAGAGTAATGTTGTGCGAAGGTAGACACCTTTGGGGACCTAAGACGCGTCAACAGTGAGGAATGCAGTCAGCGACCCATAGCTTGACTGCTTGCGTCAGGGTCAGTGAACCAGAGCTGACCAAGACCCTACTCCACCTCCAAGTGATGGTCCTGGAAACAGGCTGCATCACTGCAGTCTGGCTGAGTGAGTAGGGATCAAAGAGGGAAGGCTAACCCTGTCCCAGAAATGCTGTGCTAAAGTCGGATGTGTCGGTCGAAAGGCGCAAATATCGCAGCTTCGCTGTAAACGGACACAACGCAACCAACGTCCTTTTCAGGATGAACGAAGAAGAAGACACCTTTGAAGGCCCATAGTAAATACTCTTGAGTTTTTGGCACTGTTGGACCACTACTGCAAAGCAGGGGAGGCAATATCCTCACATTTATGATCTACTAAAACAACAGAGGCCTGAAAAAACGATCAAGAACAAAGGCCCTTAAAAGATTTGGTGAAACGTCGGAAAAGGCTTCTTGCTTGCTGTGTAACAACCGTTGTGGAGTATGGAATTCAGAACATTATGTTTATATGCAACAAAATACATTCTCAGCCGCCTCAAAGTTTGCAAAATGGATAAAATGAGGGAGAAATAACCAAGATCGAGTGGGTTTGATTTCCAGCATAATGGAAAGAGAAAAAAAAAAAACAACAGCGACAGGAGGGTGACACTTGGGGGTCATGATCCAAGTGAGCCTGCAATCTCTTTAACACCCCCCACCCCACACACACACACACACCCTCCATGTGTAAAAGAATATACAAGTTCTGAAACATTTGTCTGGCCGCGTGTGGTGAGTACACTCATTATGATGATCAGATTGCCTCCTAGTATAATGCCCTGTACCCAGTTTCCAATCATTATTCCGGGAAAAAAGAAACATGTGTGAGGTTCTGTGCTCGGTTATTTATTATAAGCTTCAGTAATTAGAACTTATTCGATCTGAAAACGACGCTAGTAAGCATAAAAGCATAACCAAAAAGTAAAATCAATGGGCTACCACCTTTTCATCAGCTTTCTTCTACACGTTGGGTTAAAGGTTAACAGCTGTGACAAATCTAAACGGGGAGACAAAAGGTCAAGAGCATTAACTCCGAATAATAATAATAATAATAGGGGGCATAATGATTACAATTAGCTGACGTCATATGCAGCAATGTTATTTTTGCTATTTTTGTTACTCCCCTTCCCTTTTGTCACATTTTGACACACAAAACACCAGACCTCCCTTGTGTGTGATGTTACACGTTTCTTATTCTCCCTCCGTCTCTTCTTCCCGCCACCTCCCCTCCATCCTTTTTCCCCTCATTGTATCATTGAAAATAAAGAGTGTAATCGAATGTAAACTTAGTTAAATAGTGCAGGAAAAAAATAGCCATCTCTTAAGTTACATAGTGTTAAATTAATCAAGCTTTTACAAAGACAGCATTGCTAGTTTAACGTTGTTAAATTGATTAAAAGGTATCGCTTATTTAGGCTTAAATTTAAAAAAAAAAAAATGTAAAGTAAACACATCAATGTCAAGTAATGCCAAGCTTGAAAGCAAATCCACAAACATTTCAATGCCTCCTCCTTCTTGTGCTGCTTCCTAGCACGAGACGGGGTCCAACCTTTGTCCCACCCAGCAGAATACAATTGCATTTTCCCCCACATAAACAAAATGAAAACGTTCCTACCAAAAAGAATGCCGTCTTTCAACTTGCTCAACGTGAGTATCTTTGATCTCATCGGATCGTTGTCGGGATGATGATGATAACAAGTTATTGTTTTATATTTGTAATCTAATTTTAATCAACAGTACAGTTTATTTAGTGGTAATCTTTTTACTTAGGTGTGTATTACATTACATTAAAAGAAAATAATATTAAAATAATTTATCCACAGGAGAGTTGTTAAGTTTTGTTGTTGTTTGGATAAAAATGGACTTTAAGGATGGAGGTTAAAAACATTTATTTTGTTTCGACATCATTTATGACAGAAGCGATCCTTCTCCTATTTGTGTATAACGTCACATTAAGGTACCATCTATCCCACAAGTACAGGATGGGTACACCAGATTTCTGCACCTGTGCATCAGCCCCATGACAGCCGAACATCTGCTGCAGTCCTGTCCAACATACAGCAGTGAATGGAATAGCATATGGCAACAACCCACTTCTGTCCACGAAAAACTGCTTGGAGATGTCAGGAACCTTCAGCTGACTACTACCTTTATTAGAGTCATTAATGTGGAAGTCTGAGGGCGAACGAGGGAGAAAAAGAAGTCCCTGCCCGTGGCTGGCAATCGGAGTAATTTAAAATATATATTCCATCAGACGATAAGCTCTTTTATTTTTGGACATGCACCCTAATATAACCGATGGACCTTGTTTCTAGGTTGAACGGTGCTCGTCTCGCCAATTCGAAGCAAAACTCCTGGCGTATTCTTGATGTGGATGTGAACTCTATCAGATAGATAGATAGATAGATAGATAGATAGATAGATAGATAGATAGATAGATAGATAGATAGATAGATAGATAGATAGATAGATAGATAGATAGATAGATAGATAGATAGATAGATAGATACGCGTAGGAGTCGGTCTGTTCATGTGACGTGAAAGACAATTCACAAGAACCGACAAGAATTACATCACTCTATATGTGCATCACTCTAAAGAATTATGTTTCCATAATTTCATTTCTAATGTAACAAGACTGTCGATCAGATCATATCACATCTTTGACACAAGAAGATTGATCAGCTGCGCATACGTACATGCGTATGTATTGAACAGCACGGTCCTTTAAGTGCGCTGAAAACTAAAATATAAATGGTAGTTCAATAGCAGATACTACTGCAGATGAATGAAGTGTTATACAGGGTGATCGAAAAGTCTCACCGCAGTGGGTTCAGTGCTTTAGTAATATGAATGTAACATTTTATGATACATATTATTTTAATTGATTTTAATTAGATTTACTTTACTACCACAAAAAAGTAATATTTTGTTGTTGCATAAAGCATTAGTGTGTGTTTAAATTATTTAAATTGCTATGTAAAATAAAGAAACGTAGAGTTGTAAATTACGACCTTTTTATAATAATTGTATCATTTGGATTGTTTCCCTTGATTCATAGTATTCAAGAACTGAACCCACTGCGGTGAGACTTTGAATACTAAATTTTGTCACGAATATTATAATCCTGTAAGAACTGAAGACATGGGTTAGATATTACGTAGCTTGCTGTCATTGAAAATATGTCAGTAAATAAATATCTGACGATTTACGTTCGTCGCAAGGCGATGACGTCGTTTGGGTGGTTCTCGGTTCGATTCCCGGTAATCCTATCAATCATATTTCTTGTCTGTTGTCTGGTGTCATTCTTTATGTCCAACGGTTGCCTGTTAATTACCTTTATTGATTTACAATTTTTTTTTTACTAATTCAAGAGTAGGGTTAGCTGAAATTGGAGCCTGTCGCTGCCAGTTTTGAACCCGGAGATCGGTAACTTTGCCACGACAAGCAAGCTGTCAACCCACTCTGCCAATCGAACACTTACAAAGTAATGTACAAAGTTTATTCCCGTGGGTCTCTGAAGACACAAAGACACAAATACCCCCAGGCATATCGTAAAAGGTGACTAACATGAATTAGTGCATGTGGCTGGCACCTTCTTGATTGCCACAGATACTACCACTGCAAGAACATATTGAGGCTTAACTCTTTGACTCCGGAACAACGCTCAGAGTGTTTGTCAGATTTTACGTCTGTGCGAAAACAACTCTCTGAGAGTTGTTTTTAGTCTATCATGAATTAAAATTACGGCACAGGGTGGAAAATAATCTCGGAGTGAAAGAGTTATTAAAGCAGGCTTCCTGCAAGAGGCCCAGTTACAGCGGTGGTTCTATTCTATATAGGGATCGCGAAGTATGGTGAAGATGGTGATGAATATAAATAGATTAAATTAAGGGTTGCACAGATTACATGCCAGCTCAAAGAATATCAGCACAACATAGATAGATCACGAACACAATGAACAACACAACAGAATATGAAAGAGAAAAATATTATAAGCGTAAATGGAAGAATCAATTAAGCATGAAGATACAATACCTTCATCTGCTTTGTCATAACAAATGGGCCACTGAATGAGAATGTGAAGTCACGTAATTCCCTTTCTGTTGTAAGCATTGCGTGCACAAAAGCTTTGTCGTAGACGGCAAAGGCTTGTCTGACTTTATTTTCCTGGCTTTTAGGCATCTATCTCACATCAGGTAAAGGGATTGTCTCTCTGGCGCTCAATACAGCGAGTGACTTGTGATGACTAATCAAGCTGCGTTATCTGGCAATGAAATAAATGGTGAATTGTTGTTCTTGTCAGTCTGAAGGGGTATGACTAAAAGTGGTGTAGCGAGGTGGGTGACTCCCTTGAAGTTGTAAAGCCAGAAATGAGAAATAATGATTTGTTCGAGGGGAAACAATCTCAGAAAGTAACATGTTTGTGTCCCTTGTAGTTTGCGTGGTCTCTGGGGAGATGAAACAAGTACGTAATTACTGTTACCTCAGACATGTCGTAAAAGGCGACAACTATAAGTTTGTGCATGGGGATGGCAACTTCATCATGACAAACACAATTGCTACAGAAACCACTGGTGCAGAGTTTTTATTTTGGTGTAAACAGGGACCGGATTTAGGCCTACAGCTAAACTAGCTACAGCTTTAGGGCCTCACATTCTGAAGTGGCTTACCTAACAGTGGTGTAGCGAGGTGGGGGATTAGCGGCATAACAAGTTTTAGAAATTGTTCAAGTAGGAGTGGAGCCACGGAAGCTCAGTGGTTAGTGCACTGGCTTCCTAGCTCGGTGGTCCATGGTTCGATCCCCAGTTGAGGTGGGATTTTTTAGACCACAAACGGCTCCGGGGGTCGACCCAGCCTCATGAATTAGGTACCAGAAATCTCTGGGAAAGTTAATTAAGGCGGCCGGCGTGATGCTGATGATAGGAAACTCTTTACAGAGCGATACAACAGGAAGCCAGGCTGCATAGTGTCAATCATAAAAAGCCTCTATGCCAACTTTACGTGTAGTGTTGGGCAGAGCAACCTAACCTTCGAGGTGAAGACGGGAGTACGACAGGGATGCCCCTTATCAACCACTCTATTTTTGACAGTCATAGACTGGGTGATGCGCCAGACGACAGAGGGCAGTCCGGGAGGAATAAGATGGACTGCATTTTCTGCATTGGAAGATCTGGGGTGTGCATATGACATTGCACTGCTGGCACATTCGCGTCAACACATCCAGGAAAAAACGGATGGACTTAATAGAATTAGCCAGCGGGTGGGCTTGGGCATCAGTTTAGGGAAGTCTGGGGTCGTGGCGCTCAGTGTGGGCGGCCCTGGGCCCATGTCAGTAGGGAGTCGGCGGCTGGTGCAGACGGATACCTTCACATGCCTGGGAGGCATGGTGGCACCAGATGGTGGGGCAGGCGGGGACATCGACATCGGAGTGAATAGGGCAGGAACGGCCTTCTTTAGCCTAAATGGCATCTGGGGGTCCTCCCAGTGCAGCACAAGCACAAAATTAAGATTATACCAGAGTTGCGTGCTTTCTGTGCTTCTCTGTGGTGCGGGATGCTGGAGAGTCGCAGAGAGGGAGATGTCGGGATTGTCCTCTTTTCGCACGGCATGCCTAGGAAAGGTTCACCGCATCTTTTGGCCGAAGGCCATCACCAGCCGGGATCTGCTTACTCGTAGCAAGCGGGAGGACATGCGCACCATCATAGCTGGCAGACGCTGGAGCTGGGTTGGTCATGTCCTCAGAAGAGACCCCGATGCCATCACAAGAACAGCTATGTTTTGGACCCCTGAGGGAAGGCGAAAGAGAGGCCGACCAAAAACAACTTGGCGGAGGACTGTGGAGGCTGAGATGCAGGGAATGAACCAGAGCTGGGGCACTGTACGAAGGATGGCCACCGACCGTGCAAAGTGGAATCAATTTGTTGTTGCCCTACAAGACGCCACTAGGCGTGATGGCCACTGACTGCTTTGACGGTCGGTGGTTAAGGATCGAAGAAGAAGACAACAGGAAGCAATCTGATCATCAGAAGAAGTCCCCCCATCCGACAAGGGTTTCGGCCCAATTACTCCTTTACACTCTAAGGGGGGCGGGCCCACTTGAGTCATGACTCCCAAGCGTCTCAGCTTCCTGTTGTCTTGTATCGAAAATGAACCCATTTCACTTATGGTAGCAACTTTTAAATCCACAACGCCAGCCGTGGAGGCAATTGTGATATGATTTATATTCTGATTTCTTATGATTTATCAGTGTTTATCATTTTACAGTTTGCAAATTAAATTTCATTTTCTGGCAATAACAGATATACAAGAGAATTTTACTCCTAGGAGTTAAATACAGTCACTAGACTCTGTGGGCACAAGTATGAAGTATTTTTTGCAATAATAAACGTCTTTAAACCGAAAAGTAAGGCATATTTTTAAAGCTATAATGGAGCAATCCTTTCGCCCACCTGGCATGGATTTGTAATACGTCTTTGCGGCGTTCTTGCCAAGTTCAGTTGTTACACGGCCTTATTCTCTGTTACTCATTGCCAAATAGGGCCTCCACAGTTTTCTAAAGTTTATGGCCTCACCGTGTCTTAATCCGGCCCTGGCTAGTACATAAAATAACTTATGGCTCTGGCACACGGAGAACACCAAAAAAGCTGCAGATTGTCGTAAATAGGTGATTCGGGACAAAGAAGGATTGAAGTGCTAGGACAAAATCACGAATGTGAAACTGCTGACAAGAACCAGACATGTGCCAGTGAAACTGATGACAAGAACCAGACATGCGTCAGTGAAACTGATGACAAGAACCAGACATGTGTCCGTGAAACTGATGACAAGAACCAGACATGAGTCAGTGAAACTGATGACAAGAACCAGACATGCGTCAGTGAAACTGATGACAAGAACCAGACACGTGTCAGTGAAACTGATGACAAGAACCAGACATGCGTCAGTGAAACTGATGACAAGAACCAGACATGTGTCAGTGAAACTGATGACAAGAACCAGACATGCGTCAGTGAAATCGATGACAAGAACCAGACATGTGTCAGTGAAACTGATGACAAAAACCAGACATGTGTCAGTGAAACTGATGACAAGAACCAGACATACGTCAGTGAAACTGATGACAAGAACCAGACATGTGTCAGTGAAACTGATGACAAGAACCAGACATGCGTCAGTGAAACTGATGACAAGAACCAGACATGTGTCAGTGAAACTGATGACAAGAACCAGACATGCGTCAGTGAAACTGATGACAAGAACCAGACATGCGTCAGTGAAACTGATGACAAGAACCAGACATGTGTCAGTGAAACTGATGACAAGAACCAGACATGCGTCAGTGAAACTGATGACAAGAACCAGACATGTGTCAGTGAAACTGATGACAAGAACCAGACATGTGTCAATGAAACTGATGACAAGAACCAGACATGTGTCAGTGAAACTGATGACAAGAACCAGACATGCGTCAGTGAAACTGATGACAAGAACCAAACATGTGTCAGTGAAACTGATGACAAGAACCAGACACGCGTCAGTGAAACTGATGACAAGAACCAGACACGTGTCAGTGAAACTGATGACAAGAACCAGACATGCGTCAGTGAAACTGATGACAAGAACCAGACATGCGTCAGTGAAACTGATGACAAGAACCAGACACGTGCCAGTGGAACTGATGACAAGAACCAGACATGTGTCAGTGAAACTGATGGCAAGAATCAGACATGAGTCAGTGAAACTGATGACAAGAACCAGACATGCGTCAGTGAAACTGATGACAAGAACCAGACACGTGCCAGTGGAACTGATGACAAGAACCAGACACGTGCCAGTGGAACTAGAGATCAACAGAAGACACTGGAGGTGGATAGGACACACATTGAAGAAACCTGCTGATAGCATTACAAGACAGTCCTTGTTCTGGAATCCCTGGGGAAGAGAAGTAGAGGGAGACAAATGAATACACGGAGAAGAGAACTGGAGACAGACTTGAAGGATATGAAGAAGGCTAGGAAAAACCTTGAGCTGATGGCACGGGACGTGGAGACTTGGCGTAAGTTTGTTGACAGCCATGCTCCATGGGGAGCTGAAGGGTGACGATGATGATGATGATGGTGAGTATGACGATAATGATGATGGTGATGGTGATGGAGGTGATGATGATGATGGTGGTGATGGTGAGGGTGATGATGGTGGTGATGATGGTGATGATGATGATGATGGTGATGATGATGATCATGGTGATGATGACGATGATGATGATGATTTGGTGATGAATATGATGATGTGGATGATGGTGATAATGATGATGGTGATGATGATGATGATGATGGTGATGATGATGGTGATGGTGATGATGGTGATGGTGATTATGGTGATGGTGATGATGGTGATGGTGATGATGGTGATGATGATGATGGTGATGATGATGGCGATGATGACGATGGTGATGGTGATGATGATGATGATCATGGTGATGATGATGATGATGATCATGGTGGTGATGATTATGGTGATGATGATGATTATGGTGATGATGATGATGATCATGGTGATGATGATTATGGTGATGATGATGATGATGATGATGATGATGATGATGATGATGATGATGATTATGGTGATGATGATTATGATGGCGATGATGATGATGGCATATAATAAATTATTAATAAAGATCCCATTGCAACATTTTTGAAGCACCAGTGTGGTAAACTAACTTCGATGATTTCTTTACTATTTTTATTTTTAATACGAGTTGACTCATAATTGTATGGAGGCTGGATTCATTTGTATTATGTTGTCTAAATTACATCTAAAAACAAACAGTTTTTATTACTACATTTCACGGGTTGAAATGAAGAACAATGGGACTTGTTCTTGGATGACATCTAAAATCTAAATAACTTGCCCACGTTTGTTATGGTTAGAGTTAGCATTTAAGACTAATTTTAGAATGGCTAATTCGAATCATAACTCATGCCCTTTTCTTCTTGCTTCTCTCAATTCCTTTTTAATGTAAGATTGGAACTCAAATAGGTAATTTATAGAAAGTTGCTTTAATGTAAGATTGGAACTTAAAAAGGTAATTTAGAGAAGTTACTTTAATGTAAAATTAGAACTTAAATAAGTAATTTATAGAAAGTTACTGTAATCTAAGACTGGAACTTAAATAGGCAATTTATAGAAAGTTCCTTTATTGTAAGACTGGAACCTAAATAGGTAATTTATAGAAAGTTACTGTAATCTAAGATTGGAACATAAATAGGTAATTTATAGAAAGTTACTGTAATGTAAGATTGGAACTTAGAAAGGTAATTTATAAAAAGTTGCTTTAATGTAAGATTGGAACTCAAATAGGTAACTTATAGAAAGTTGCTTTAATGTAAGATTGGAACTTAAATAGGTAATTTATAGAAGTTATTTTAATGTAAAATTAGAACTTAAATAAGTAATTTATAGAAAGTTACTGTAATCTAAGACTGGAACTTAAATAGGCAATTTATAGAAAGTTCCTTTATTGTAAGACTGGAACCTAAATAGGTAATTTATAGAAAGTTACTATAATGTAAGATTGGAACTTAAATAGGTAATTTATAGAAAGTTACTGTAATGTAAGATTGGAACTTAAATAGGCAATTTATAGAAAGTTCCTTTATTGTAAGATTGGAACCTAAATAGGTAATTTATACAAAGTTACTGTAATGTAAGATTGGAACTTAAATAGGTAATTTATAGAAAGTTACTGTAATGTAAGATTGGAACTTAAATAGGCAATTTATAGAAAGTTCCTTTATTGTAAGATTGGAACCTAAATAGATAATTTATATAAACTTACTGTAATGTAAGATTGGAACTTAAATAAGTAATTTATAGAAAGTTACTTTATTGTAAGATTGGAACTTAAATAGGTAATTTATAGAAAGTTACTGGAATGTAAAATTGAAACATAAATAGGTAATTTATAGAAAGTTACTGTAATGTAAGATTGGAACTTAAATAGGTAATTTATAGAAAGTTGCTGTAATGTAAGATTGGAGCTTAAATATACCAACATCAGATACAATATAGTTAGTTACTCATTTATACATTCTGTTAAAAAAAAAAGGAAAACTCAAAAGTGGGAAGACATGCAATATCATCAGTAATGACAGAGTCAATATTTGTTGAAGTTGACAAATTAAGATCCCTCGCTGAAAAGCAAGAAAATGAATGGTATCAAGGAAACAGTAAATCATTAAATATTAGAATATGTATATCGTTGTAATGAAGATCAATGATCAATAACAAATTCACTGACTAACAAATGGCTGTCATAATTTACAGTGACGAAGGAAGATTAACAGTCATTATACATGTACTTTAAATCAATAATGGCAATAATAGTGCACCACTTTTGGCACGTGCAGCTGGAGTTTAGAGATACTCAATACATTCATTATCATGAAAATGACCAAAATGTAAAATAAATTTGTATTATTTGTAAACTTAACTGATACATTGTATTTACCACTATTGACCACTAGCCTTTTAAAATCCCTTTTAATGGATTAAACAAAAGTATTCTTAAAAAAACTGAAAAACAAGTAAACAGAAACTTCAGCTCATTTTATTAGTTATAAAATATGATGGCACAGGTCCAGTATTACATACACAATGAGCTGTTTCTGATCAGTAGATGTTTTGACCAAAATTTATGATATGAAGAAACAAGCAAAAGATAATTTTAAAGACTAATTTCATGCTAGCAGTCTCCATTTCATTCTTCATCAACACGGTATATAGTTGGTATGTACAAACAAGGGGTGTATAAGTTACAAATGGCTACCTAGAACAACAATAAATTAGCAACAATGTGCTCGAAGTTTAACTCGGAATGTTTTATTAGAAAGAAAACAAGATCAGAAATGTTACATTTCACTTGAGAATTCATTCAGACAATCCACTGTTTAAATATTCAGGTGGGATAGCTCCCAATGCAGATACTAGCTCTTAACATACTCTCCCCTAAACAGGGGAGAGTATGTATGCACTGAATCTTAGAAAGATATGGGTAAATATTTCTTGATTGGAATTAAACATGAAGATAAAACATGTAACATGCACATTATATACCACCAAAAAAAAAAACAGTTTATGCAGTAGTCAGAACACTGGATTAACTATTGACACAATTCATTTACGATCGTGGCCTATGTTCGTACAAAGATAATAAAATTACATTCTTCCTAAGCTGAAGTGATAAGTGAACAAACATGTATTCTGATTGTGTTGTTGCTTACTTATATGAACGTCTTAGTATCCACGTAAGCTTCACACCACTGTTATGGTATAAACAGATGTGTCATTTTAAAAATACTTGTAAAAAAATTATGAGCTTTTTTAAAAAAATGTTGTTAATTCTGTCTTTCCTACTAACTCATCTTTTTTGCTAAAACTACTTCTGCTACAAGTATCTTATGATATAGAAAGATCATTCTACTTCATACTATATGCAGAAATATGTATCAATTGATTATAATTTTATCATAATTTTAGAAACATAAATATAATTTTATATACTTAAATTTAATACACAACATAATGGGTAATCTGCTAGCAGCAGGGAAGAAATAAAGAATTAATTACCAATTTTTACATCAGTAATGATTTTAACAGGATTGGTACAATATATTTCTTTAAAAAAAACTACTGATTTTAATGTAACTAGTAACATAGACACCCATAAAACTATTGAATTTAATGTAACTAGTAACATTCTTCTTCTTCTTCTTTGATCCTTAGCCGCCGACCGTCAAAGCAGTCAGTGGCCATTACGCCTAGTGGCGTCTTGTAGGGCAACAACAAATTGATTCCACTTTGCTCGGTCGGTGGCCATCCTTCGTACAGTGCCCCAACTCTGGTTCATTCTTTGCATCTCAGCCTCCACAGTCCTCCGCCAGGTTGTTTTTGGTCGGCCTCTCTTTCAGGGGTCCAAAGCATAGCTGTTCTTGTGATGGCATCGGGGTCTCTTCTGAGGACATGGCCAACCCAGCTCCAGCGTCTGCCAGCTATGATGGTGTGCATGTCCTCTTGCTTGCTACGAGTAAGCAGATCTTGGTTAGTGATGGTATTCGGCCAAAAGATTCGGTGAATTTTTCTTAGGCATGTTGTGTGAAAAGAGGACAATTTCGACATTTCCTTCTCTGTAACTCTCCAGCATTCCGCACCATAGAGAAGCACAGAAAGCCCACAGCTCTGATATAATCTTAATTTTGTGCTTGTGCTGTATTGGGAGGACTTCCAGATGTTGTTTAGGCTAAAGAAGACTGTTCTTGCCTTATTCATTCTGATGTTGATGTCTTTGCCTGCACCGCCGTCTGGTGTTACTATGCTTCCTAGGTATGTGAAGGTATCTGTCTGTACCAGTTGCTGATTCCTTACTGATATGGGCTCAGGGTTGCTCACATTGAGCGTCATGACCTCAGACTTCTTTAAATTGATGTTCAAGCCCACCTGCTGGCTAAACTTATTAAGTCTATCCGTTTTTTTCCTGGATGTGTTGATGTGAATGTGCTAGTAGTGCAATGTCATCTGCATATTCCAGATCTTCCAATGTAGAAAATGTAGTCCATATTATTCCTCTTGGACTGCCCTCTGTTGTCTGGCGCATCACCCAGTCCATGACTGTTAAAAATAGAGTGGTTGATAAGGGGCATCCCTGTCGTACTCCTGTCTTCACCTCAAAGGTTAGGTTGCTCTGCACAACACTACACGTAAAGTTGGCATAGAGGCTTTTTATGATTGACACTATGCAGCTTGGAATTCCATAAGCCCTCAGTATTTTCCATAAACTGTCCCTATGTATGCTGTCAAAAGCCTTTTCAAAATCAACGAAATTAATGTAAAGCTGTCTTTCCCATTCTGAGCACTGCTCTATAATGTTCCTGATAGTGAATATATGATCTACACATCTTCTGTTCTTTCTAAATCCTGCTTGTTCTTTCCTCAGTTTGTGGTCTACTGCCTTTGAAATTCTCTGTATAATTATCCTGCCTAGTATTATTCTGCTACAAGTATCTTATGATATAGAAAGATCATTCTACTTCATACTATATGCAGAAATATGTATCAATTGATTATAACTTTATCATAATTTTAGAAACATAAATATAATTTTATATACTTAAATTTAATACACAACATAATGGGTAATCTGCTAGCAGCAGGGAAGAAATAAAGAATTAATTACCAATTTTTACATCAGTAATGATTTTAACAGGATTGGTACAATATATTTCTTTAAAAAAAAAACTACTGATTTTAATGTAACTAGTAACATAGACACCCATAAAACTATTGAATTTTAATAATAAATTACCAGTTAAAGAAGCAACTCATCAAATTTAAGCAGCCTTTTAATGTATATTATTATTTCACCTGAGACATAAAAAAATGTGTCCACAAAACAAAAACAATTGGTGGGACAAATTGCCCACGACTCGCATCCATATGTCAAGACTGGGACATAGGTGGAGCGGTATACAGCCATCTTCGTTTTCTTACCAACCTCTTTCTTGCTGAGGAATCCACGATTTATGGCCTGAAAAAGTCTCCCAGCCGCTGCTTTTCGAGTGGCCAACTCTTCTTTGATGCCTCCCTTTCGGTCTATAATAACTCCGAGATATTTAAAGTAGTCGACCTGCTCCAGGACCTGTTCTCCCAGCTTAATCTGATGTCTTCTTTCTTCTCGTGATATCACCATGGATTTTGTTTTAGAGCTGCTTATGACCATCCCTCTCTTCTCCAGCTCTTCCTTCCAGACTTGCAGGTTGGATTGGAGATGTGACTCTGATTTAGCAATCAGGGCAACATCATCAGCAAATGCCAGCTCCGAAATATAGACCTGTCTCATCTTCCAGTACCCCACTGAATACTTTCTACCTTTTTAGCTGCTCTGTCTTTTGGAAGTTAATTTATTTATTTTTGTGACTTCTTCTTTTGCTCAGTTGCATGGAATACACCATGTTAGTGAAAGCGTGCTATGGTTTTTCAGTAAAAGAAAAATATTGAAGACGTCTTCTTTCATCATATGCTTTCTGTTCTGCTAATTCTCGCTTTTTTCAGTCTCCTCTTGTTTAGCTTTGGCTAACTCAGCCATTGCAAATTCTTTCAATGCCTCACCCTTGTAGCCAAATTCTTTCCAATCTTCATGCAAGATTCTAGAGTGGCTTTAAATGCCACCCCTTGCAGACCCAAGTAGAACAGTCCCAACTAAGATGGTTTGGCCATGTCTGCGGAATGAGAGAAGGTCGGCTACCATGACAAGCATGGGAAACAAAAAGCCAGGGATCCAGAACCCCTGGACGACCCAGAGTCCGCTGGGAGGACAACATAAGACAATCTTTGAAGGACCGAGGACTAGAATGGAAACAGGCCAGGAGGAAGACAGCCTATAGGATAGTCTGGCGCTCTCTATCTCTCTTCCAAACCTCTACACCTCACGGTAGAAGGGGAACGACTAAGTAAATAAGTAAGTAAGAAATAATACGGAAACAGAAAATGAAGTCAAATCACAACAAGTAATCTAAAAACAGTGTCGTGTGTTGGTCTGTCTTAACACCACGGTCATATTTACCGCACGCAATACTATAGGAAAACGGACCGATACAAACAGCCAATGAAAACGCTCCTTTTTCTAGTGTGTATAAGGAAACCTTTTAGGCGTAACATAGAGGCCCATTTTGTGTAAAGGATAGTACAAATTTATTTAATTTCTTAAGAACTAGAGATGTTTTAAAGGAAAGATATAGATAGTTCAACAACGGGGATGTTACTTAAGAGGTAGGTGCAAAGACTTCCTCGAATAGTAGTTCATTTATAGAGAAAAATCGTTTAAATTGACATCTATACATCAAGGTAGTCCCACATTTAGTTAGTTAAAGTCTGCATAGATTTAAATGCACTTGGCTAACTAAACATTTATTAGATAGAACGGTAGAGATAAATTCACCGTATAATTCTAACTTTACATGATCAAAATCGGTTCAGAATTGAGAGAGATAATAAATATTTAAAAATTTACACATTGAACAAGCAGGCAAAAGATGCCTCGTTTTTAGATTCCTAACACCGGCTTTTGGCTGTGTTCTCCAATACGAAGGAGCGACGGTATAAAAGTCCTTGAACTTGGTTGATTTGGAGCCACAACTGTTTAAAACACTAAGCAGTACAGAAAAGAGCAGCAAAAGATTGCTGTCAAATACTTTGCCACTGCATCTGCATAGCAGACATAATACCTTTTAAAAGCCTGTTAGAGCTTATGTGTATTGCCTGAGGGTAAGAAAGAATATATATATATATATATATATATATATATATATATATATATATATATATATATATATATATATATATATATATATATATATATATATATATATATATAAAATTATAAAATTTTCTTGTGATTAATCCACTTGTGTGTTCGTAAGTGTGTTCAGTGCGTTAAGAAAAAAAACTTACAGGACGAGTGTATTGCCCTCTGAAGTCAGCATGTGTTGACTTTTAGAGACGAAGGCCAGCATTGGGAAATGTGTAGAATATTTGAGAATTATGGCAAAAATACGACTGTAGGTTTAATAATGTATTTGAAGGAGTATTTCCTAAAGGAAAGACACACTGTTCAGGACCATGAGAAAGGATCACATAATTTGTTAACATGTATTAATCAAGGTGTCACTTAATAGTTTGAACTAAACCAATCATTGTATTGAAGCAGATCGTGGACAAATGGATCTAACGTAGAATTTATAAGGAAAGTGTAATCACACTGAACTGGCTGTGAGTGGTACTGATGTAAATTGTCATGTGCAACTGTTAGCACCATGTCTGAAAACTGTTTGTTACGTCCATTGTGTGTGTGTGGATAGAATAGTGCTGGACCATTCAAGGGTTATGATTATTTGCATTACAGGTTGTATCCTGCAACTACTAAGATTGTACGAGACATTCACTTCTGAGGGACTCTGTGGTGCAAACGTTCTCAATATATCTGAACTAGACAACCTATGTTTCCCAGCCTGGAGATCCAGACATTTTGTGATCCTGGCTATAGTGGATGCTGCACATATTTGGAGATAAGTGGTAACACAATTCCACTGGTCAGCCTATCCAGCGACATTATCAATCAATTAAACTACCCATAACAACAAAAACAGTTTGAGTGATGACTCATGAAGGACTTTAATAAACAAAATATCAACTTTACAGTCCAGTAAAAGTGTATAATATGATATATATATATATATATATATATATATATATATATATATATATATATATATATATATATATATATATATATATATATATATATATATATATATATATATATATATATATATATAAGAAATAAATAATTAATATTTGAAATATAATTTTATCATGTTTACTATTGTGTAAATGGACATTCCATGTTTATTTTATCTTGTAAAAACATTTGAATTCTTTTATCATTTTCCTAACCGAAAAGAGATACGGTATAGGATCAATAAAATGAAAATATATATAATCAGTCTTACTTAATTATTTAAATTGAGTTAAGGTTCTGTTGGTTATATATATATCTATTACATATTTAAATTACTAATTAATCCCCTAGCAGAGTCAATAAAAAAAGTAATAACCATTATTCAAGGGAGGATCTTGAGAGGTAGCACTTCGATCTTCAGTAACAAACACTATCATCATACTTGAAGGTTTATACAGCTTGACCCTACCTTTGATTGTCGATACATCCTTGCTCTTTTCAGAGAAGGGGGTATTTCTTATAAGACCAGTCTCTTATCTGGCACTATCCTGGTATCAACTGATACATCTTTTTGTCCAGGATATCTTTTATTTAATAACACCTGAACCTCTCGCGACATCTGGGGTCTGCTTCCGGGATTTTACTTATTACCCTGGGGTCTTTACTTTAAGATAGTCAGTGGTAAGATTAAAAGTAGGAGTAAAGTAAATATAAATATAAAGTTAAATAAGAGAAAGAAGGTAATAAATAAAAATAACTCATTGTAATAGTAGTGAGTACATAACCAAATTTTGGTGACTGGATGAGCTGACAGTGGTTGGATATTAATTAATTCTGTATATTAATTAAGTTGGTAACTTATTTAAGTTTATCATTTGTATATTGATAAGATTGCAAGAGAATGGCAGACTTGGCAAAATTTAGATCTGCTACAGTGCAGTCGGCAAAAGAGTTTGGATTAAGTGGGGAGGCTCTTATTCAGTATGTCACTACTGAATGTGACAAGTATATAGAAAGAGAAGATAAGAAAGTGAAAACTGAAAGGAGATTACAAATAGAAGCTGATAAGAAAGTTAAAAGATTACAATTAGAGGCTGATAGGGTGGCTAGACAGATAGAAGCTGATAGGGAGGCTAAACAGAAAGAAGCTGATAAGGAAACTAAAAGATTACTGTGGTGGGTTTTGATGTTATTAAGTGTTGTTGCTATGTTTACTTAGTGTACTGAATGAGGTCAGCTGTGAAGGTCCCTGAGGATAACAGTTTTGGTGAGTTTACAGAGAACCTTGCTGCTACCACACTACGACCTCAATCAGAATTATTCTTGACTAGTATGTCTGATAGCTACGTCTACTGTCTAGGGTAATGAAAATGGGGTGTGCTTGTAATTAAGTACACAAACACACACACAAACACTAATATTGATCTCTATGATCAAGTCAATTAACACTGTGGTTAAAATTTAGTAATTTACAATTTTTTTCAAATTTATTTTGTCCTGAACCTAGTTTTCTTCTGGTCAGGACTTTCAACTCAATATGAATCAATTTCAATAGAATTTCATATAATCAAGTAAACACATGAAAGACCTGTACATATACCTAATTTAAATTTGCTAATATTGGTACTAAAACTAAAGTCTTTATTAACTAGTGCTTGATGTCGGGTCGGGGTATTTTCATCATACCCAGTCCTTTATTTAACTGTGTTCATTTGCTCTTTAACAGGATTGATGGTGGAAAAGTTTATTAGTTACACAATGGAGTTTATATTATTTAGTACTCGTTGATGAATCTCAGCAGGCCAGTTCTTTAACACTTATCTGGCCTGTGACGATTGAAGATAGTTGTTCCTTAGGCCCACTCCTCACATGCTCTGAGGTAGTATGGTAGGCATCTCGTTTCATACAGTGTTGTACTCTTCAGAATATCTGGCACTAGCACAGTGCCAGACAAAGACACTCTGAAACCATAAAATTAGGCTAGGTCTTAACATAATACCTAATCCACCATGTTTACAAGCATTAATACAATGAAATAAAAGACAGGGTCAGATCTCTCTGACCGACCCAGCACATCTACATCAATGCTGCAATCAAGTAGCACTAGTTTCACATTCTTCTCCTCTAAGGGCTGCACTGCATCTGAAATATTATCATTAATCTATTTTTTTCCATACAATAAGGTGGGTGATATGTTTCCACCTGACCAACTGAAAAGAAACATCTGTATTCTACATTTCTGATAGTTTGTCATATTATAATTCAACCTCTAGGCCCTGTAAAAGTTGGCTGGGGACCTAGAATAAGTACTCACTTGTCGTAATCATTTTTCATTATATGGCAGTATCACTCACTCAGAATTGTTAAATAAAAAGGTTAATAATTTCTGTCTTACCACAATTCAAATGAAAACACACAGGTACGTTGAAATAGCACAAACTCAGATGAGCTGCCGGCTGGACTATGGCGTCCGTATTCCTTATATTATATATATATATATATATATATATATATATATATATATATATATATATATATATATATATATCTTCAGTGGACGTCAAACTTCACAGCATCAACGATCTGCTTCTATGGACAGTCTTAAACAAAATGGCAACGAGCCGTCCAATTTTCTAATAATCTTAACTGTGTTGACCAATCAGATAGGAAAGCCAAGCTTTTTAAATTCAAAATTTCACACTAAGGTTCAAATTTGGTCAAATGTGTAATGTATTTCTGTCGGTCGGTCTGTCCGGACTTGGCATTCCCCAAAAATGGACTTGGTTTTGGCCTAACACTAAAAAAAACAATATTCAGTTTGAGCTATCCCATAATTTCTACCCCATGTCTACCCCTTTTCCTAAAGAACACATGACCCTTTTCCTGCTTTTACTCAAGGACGCTTCAAAATGTAACCGCTAGTGAATGCAAAAACGAACATCTGTCTGCTAGTCTGCACCAAACAAATCAGTCTTTTGTCAATAACTTCCGAGTTATCTGTCCGTCCTTTTATTTGAAAGCATATTATTTATCAGGAAAAGATAAGCTCTTAAACTAGCTAACTTTTGTGATTCTAAACCTATTAATAAGGAATTCAATATTTTTTCCATGTTAGTCTTGAAATTTATAAACTACCACTCGTTCACTTCTTTTTACCGCTATTTTCAAACTAATTACGAGAATCGTCCGTAGTTCGTTAGAATTACGTCATTCTTTTATAAGAGCTAAGACTGTTTTCGTGACCCAATTGACGAACATTTTTTGACTTTCGTCGTATTTCAAACAACTAACTACAAGTTCGCGCGTATGCTAGGCTTAGATTCAAACCCCGTGTGCAGACGGCATCATTTTTCTCTTCCCTCCTTTCTTACTCCGTCTGAACGAATAGGCCTTTCGTGTCCCCATGTTATAAATAGTTTTTTTCAATGACACTAGAAAACGATGGTACGGTCTGCCAAAATCAACGCGCTTGTGGCGTGGGTGAAGAAGCAGCATCGTATCATAACTATATTTTATCCCTACATTTTATTTTAACTTTTATATTTATAATGGATGATTTTATCGCTGTATCAATGTATTCCATCACAATTACAATTAGAGGCTGATAAGGAGGCTAAACAGATAGAAGCTGATAGTTAAGCTAAGAAATTACAAATAGAGGCTGAGGAAAGAAGACAGGCTGCTGAAAGGGAGGCTGAGGAAAAGAGGTTACAAAGGGAACATGAATTGAGACTGAAAGAGCTTGAACTCCAAGGACATGTTACAGGAAATGGAAGTATCCCCATGACATCTGACCTTAGTGCAAGTCATGGTACCTCAAATGGAGCCATGAACTTCCATTTGGATCCATTTGTGGAGAAAGAAGATGACATTGAGTCTTATCTCAGTAGGTACGAGAGATTAGCTACTAACTATGACCTAGAGAAAGAGAAATGAATCCTTAAGTTATCACAAGGGCTGAGAGGCGCTTCTTATGAAGTTTTTGCAAAACTTGGCAGAGAAGACCAAGAAGATTATGAACTCTTGAAGCAGGCATTGCTAGTCCATTATGAAAAGAATTCAGAACTTTATAGGAAGAAATTTAGAACTGCCATGCTACTTTCTGGAGAAACTTACCACCAATTCTCTGCAAGATTAGAAACCTACTTGGAGAAGTGGACTACTCTGGGAAAGTGTCAAGACCTAAAAGAAATGGTCATGATGGAGCAAGTAAGAGAGTCTATGCCTCCAGACACGAGAAAATTTCTTATGGAACAAGGTGCAGAGAGATTGGGGGAGATTCTAACAGTTGCTGAGAGATATCAGGCAGCTCAGAAAGAAATAGCAAACATTAAGAAGAAAGAAGGAGATTGTAATAGAGCCCCACAAAACCAAGACGAATATGAAAATAGGGACCAACACTCTAGATACAGACAACGTTATGACAAACCTAAATATGACTGTTGCGTCCTTTTGGCGCGTGTAATTTAAATGTGGGGGCACATTTGAGTAAGTATATATATAATTCATTATTTGCGCACGGTTGGGGAGATTAGTGGGAAAAAAAGGCGTAACGCGGTGCGCGAAGGGATGAGAAGAAAAGGAGAGAGCAATGACGTAGGAGAGACCTGATGGCCATGACCGGGGTCGGTCATGTATTTTTTGTGAACTATTGTTCAAGCTTGCCCAGATATTGGGAAGCCTTCATAAAGTATTCAAAGTCTCCGGAGAGGAGCACAGTTGTATCGGCCAAGGTAGGGCGATATGTGTACATTAATTATATGATATTTTCTCGTCAGTCCTTCTGACGTGTTTCGATCTGGCTGGACCTCAATACGAACCACAGGTCGTATTTCTAGTGGGTTCCAGACGTACCCAGAATATTTTGAAGGTTACTATTGCATTTTATGGATTACTCCAGAAGCCCCTTCGTGGCGTGTAGGCTCCAAGAAAGCCAAGAAGAAATTATTACCACGAAGGTCGTCACCGTCCTTGAAGGGTCGGTCCTTATTATAAGATGTTGATCAAGCTCATGATTAATAGAAATTGGAAAGAACGAGAACAATATGAACTGTCATATCAAAGAAGTAATCTACAATTGTTGATGCATGCTTATGAATATTACGTTTGAATTTGTACTAACGTCTGTAATAAATTGTCTGCGTCTTCGTCAAGAAAATGGACTCGACTTACATCCTTTTGTCAGTTGTGGTCAGTACTTCAGACTACACCCTTGTTTCATAATGTTGAATTTGTGTCGGCCATATATAAGCCCGACTGAAGTTGATAACAGTTAAATTAACTTTATTGACAGTTGTTAACCACGGCATATTATTACAACCCATACACCATGTATGCAGCATAGTCTATAACGACTTCAACGGTGAATAAAGTAGACTCTACATCGGCTTAGATTCTACAATGACCAAAGAGACAGGCACCCTCAGGTACAGGATAAGAAACTCTACAGATAAGGGTGATAGGTGGTGCAAAATTTGCAAAATGAATAACCACCATACAACCGAATGTGGTAGGAAAGTCCCTCCATATCACGCTGCATGCATGATAACAGTGGGAACAGGCAGGAAGGAACAGACAGCAAGTCAGGTAGATCTCCAACATCCCCCATCTGTGAAGAAGTAACATGTAATGGCAATAAAATTATGGGCCTTTACGATTCAGGATTGGAATATGACTCAGTTGTGAGTGCGACTCTGGTGCACCCTGAGCAGTATACCATAGACACAGTGGAGATACAAGGGGCATTAAAGGGAACAGCCACCATGACACTTCCCGTAGCCAGAATCAATGTCAAGACTCACTATGTGGAAGGAGTGATTAGTGCAGCAGTGTGTGATGATCCTAATTACCCGCTGGTGTTAGGAAGGAGATATGTTTTTCTAGGGAACCCAATAAAACCTGTGGTCATGGCAACATTCCAGACCAGGTCAAGTCTCAGGAAGGAGGAGGGAACACCACTTATTGTTCATCCTAAAAAGATGAAAAAGGCCCAAGCAAAAGATAAAGCTTTAAAACCTTGCTTTGGCAAATTGCCAAACAGCCATAACCACCCAAAGAAAGGTCAATTTTATGTGGATGATTGATTGCTTTACAGGAAAGATGGAGCAGGACCCAATGGGCATAGCCAGTTAGTACTCCCATCTTCTTACCGGGAACACGTTATGGCGCTAGCACATGATGTACCAGACGGTGGACATATGAAAATTGGTACCAACATCTGTCAGTAAGGGCTGAAGATATCATCAGTATGTAAACCAAGCTATTGGCCAGCACTGCGGTGAACATAGGCCTGAAAATAAAAATAATAAGGTAGACATAGTGGATAGGGCATCTGTAAACCACTATTGGCCAGGCATTGCTGAAGATATCAATTGTAGTAAAATCTGCAAGATAATCGCTCATTTCAGTAAGATTTTAAACATAAAATGATAATAAATAAACCCGCCCGATTGTGTCTGACTGTGATCCTCTCACACGCCAGCATCGCGCTGAATTTTGTGCCATGGAAAGGCTTAGAACGATCCCACCGTTTAAACCTAATCGCTTTCCTTGTGACGTACATTTTTAACATTTTGCCCGATCTGATAGAGACTGCGGCAAGACTTATAATTAACGATCTTACGGAAGTGTGCCGCCAAACTACTGTCTGAATTAACGTAATATTTAACTTTAACGCTTGTAATTAGTAGTAATCCTTACATTTTTTGGTAGTGTAACACGAAACAACAGAAATAATTAACGCAAATTCTTATACCCGCCGCGCAAAACCCCGCCTCGCTTGACACGTTGCGCCATGCATATATACACGCTGGGGCAAAGCCATCAGAGGCAAACACGCAGACAAATTTTATTTCCTCCTCGCGGTAGTATTTCTGACGTCACTAAAACAAGTTAGTTATTTGAAAATACATGCTATCGAGAGATGAAAGGGGGGAAAATGGCCGTCTTGTGTAAAATTTTTATTTGACGATTGACCGTGACAAAATTGAAAATCTAAACCATAATGAAAATGACCATAAAAATCATATTGTAGTATAGTGATAAGGGTGGTTTTAGGCTGACTACTGACCACTAAAGATGATAAGCCACAATCTGGCCACTATGAACATTTACAGGTATAAGTCCAAGTCGTTGTTAATTTGTAGCCAACTAAGTACCACCCCTATAGACACCAGGAATATATATATATAGGCTGTGGTGATGGTGTCTTGTCTGGTTTGAAGTAGGTTGCCGTGTGTATAGGTGTGACGTAGATTCACAGTTACACAATACAGGAGTTATGACATGTATAAGTCATAGAAATGTTATAACTGCTGGTGACGTTTCCATCATTTATTTCGGACGCCACAATGACAGATAATGAATGATACATCCATTTCACAAAAAGTCATGGACATGACAGTTCATAGTATTCAGCATTAATAAAGTTTCTTCATGGATCTGCATACATTCTCTAAGTTGATATAGGTAATCCTAGCTGACGATAGCCTCAGCTTCATATCATAAATATTCATAAATATCAGTACTCCTCTCTGATGCTGGCAGATCAGATGTACAAAAATAAGTCTATTACTGTCCGCACGAGAATGGCATTTCAGGAGTACAGGTCAAGCTGACCTTTATAGCATCCCTAAGTCTAACCCTCGACATAGGTGCAATCGCTGGCATAGCGAAGATCATAGAACATAGAAATTGTTCTCTGGGCCTAGAGCGACCCGTATATATATAGATCTCAGGTATGAAGATACCTGGGGTGTAATTCCTAGTAGAAGAACCTCTCCTTTCTTTAACACACAAGCGAGCAGAGAACGACAAAATGTCAAACATCTAGGTAGATCACAGAGTTCAATAAAGGAGGGTATTACCTTGCTTCAGAATCAACACCACAAAACATACGCCTCCAGGCGTTTTCGAATCATATAGGGAAAGCCTCGTTAGTTAACTAACTCACAGGAGGATTACAGAATTCCCTATAAAAAATCACAGACGCAGCATGGCGTCCTCTCTGCTCAGTACATCTCCTCGACTCCCTGGGCGGAAGACTATTCTAACTCTCTTAAAGTTCCGACATGCGCAGAACGCATACGCCTGAGTAACACTCAAAACGAGACGATGAAGGAAACATTCCAACAAAGCTATGTTCAGAAATCACGCCTTATATGGACAGGGAATAAACCTCAACCCTGGTTTCAATCATTCCAAGAAACAGTTGACCGATACTACCGTATAAGGAGACATCGTTCGAAAAAATGGATTGACGAGTCAAGACACAAGAAAAGGTAACCCCCATAGTAAAATGTAACCACAGTTAAACAAGGATTATCTACCTTTGATCAAAAAATTTAAAGTGTACAATTCATACAGATTAATTACACACAGTCTTAGAAAAATTCTGTGCGTAACAGATTACCGCACCCCCCGGGAAAAAAAATGAAACTTTTTTTTTTGAATCCAAGAGCCAGAAACACCAGGCTCGTAACGCACGTATGATGCGCGGATATAATGCCTAATATGAGGCTAGCTCGACGCATGGAGCGATAGCTGAGATTATATTTCAGATTCTTAGAGAAAATATTTCCCTAAGTGTACACGTATATTCCAGGGAGGTGCCACCAACATACGCCACAGTGATGGCAACATCATAATGTAAGCAAAATTATACTCACATAAATACAAATATGTTATCATAGTATGAAGTGTAATGAACTACACATTTTAAACCAAAAATACATTATACAAGCATGTAATATCATGATACAATGCATTACTAATCAATACTAATAAATCAGCTGTTCCTCGTAGACATGGATATAATCGTTCCAAAGTAGGTAAGAACTTGACATACTTCATGGTTGACATAATGTCCATACTCTCGCAGACGTCAATGATGTGCTGCGAAAATATCAATAACAGAAATCTTTATGATAAATGCTAAATTTCTTAATACATTAATCAAAATACAATATATAAATTGTGGCCATGTGAACTTTTGGCCCATATATTGCTAACTAAGCCTTCTTCCGTTATACCAAAATCAGTAACAGAACAAGGCAATTATACAGTACAATGCTATAAATTCCCAAAATGAGCACATATGTGCTAATATATCCTTATAGTAGAGAACTGTTATAGATCTCGACGTTTATCAGGAAATATATGACAGAAGAATTAAGTGGAATCATGTGGGCATCTAGACAGAATGTCTGCCATCACATTATCCGAACCACGGATAGCTCGCATCGTGTAATGAAAGAGTTGAAGAGCTATGGCATATCGAGTGGACCTCGAGCTCTTCAAGTTTTTGCTCTGAATAGCAGTAAGAGCTTTCTGGTCGGTTTCCACAATGAAATGCGCGCCTAGAAGGAATCTTTGTAACTTGAGAATTGACCAAACCATAGCCAATAATTCACGGTCTAAAACCGAATAATTCCTTTCTGCAGCATTTAATTTCCTAGAAATATACATCACCGGATGCAGAGTATCCGAATACTCCTGCATTAGTGCTGCCCCAATCCCAGTGGACGAGGCGTCACTTCGAAGAACAAAAGTCTTCTCAATAGTAGGTAACCTAAGGATAGGTGGAGATGAAAATAGAGTTTTCACCTGTTCCAATGAGGATTGGCATTCTTGAGACCAGCGGATCAGATTAGGCGATCCTTTCTTCAATAAAGTAGAAAGAGGTGCCATAATGGAGGACAGATTCGGAATGAATCGTCCGTAAAATTGTATCAAACCTAAGAGACTACGCACTTGTTTTTTCGTCTTAGGGACAGAAATGTTTAATATTTTTGAAACATTGTGGTCCTCTGTCTTTAAAAGACCATGACCAACACGATGACCCAGGAAAGAAATATATCTAAATCCTATAAAGGCTTTAGAGGGTTTTGCAGTTAAATTATACTCGCGAAGAGTAGACAGCAATTCGTATAAACCCAAATAGTGATCTTCCCAGGAATCACTGAACAGGCAGATATCGTCTAAGTATGCTATGACATCTGTACGATATGAGAGAATTCGACGCATCATGCGTACGAATGTAGCAGGGGCGTTCATAAGGCCGAAAGGCATGAAATTCCATTGAAATAAACCCCTAGGTGTAGAAAAAGCAGTAAGAGGTTTGGCTCGTTCAGTTAAAGGAACTTGCCAATAACCTTTTGACAAGTCAAGTTTGGTAAAGAATCTAGAATTAGAAAGTTTGTTTAGTAGCTCTTCTAGCGAAGGCATAGGTTCAGCATCAAACTTCGTAACTTGGTTCAATTTGCGATAATCAACGCGAAGGCGAATGTTATTGTCTTTCTTTCGAACAATAACCATGGACGAAGAGCATGCTGAAGTGGATGGTTCGATTATTTCCAATCGTATCATCTCATCCAATTCTTTCTCGACTTGTGTCTAAAAATGGATAGGTATAGGAAAGGGTCTGACTCTGATAGGATTATGGTCAGTAAGTACTATATCATGTTCAATGACATGTGTGTGTCCCGGAATGTCTGTAAGGACATCCTGAAATGTTTGTAACATCGAAGAGACTTGTCGATGTTCATCAGCGGAAAGATAAGGAGAAACGGTAACGTTTTTCCAAGATTCCGTAGAATGAAGTGGGATCACAGGAAGAGGGAGATTGACATCAGAAAAAGTAGTTTCCTCATCCTGTATAACTGACAGGGATGAGTAATGACCATGAGGTACTGGAGAATCGTCCGTCGCCTGGAAAATAGGCTGCAAATAGTCAGGTCGTTCATGAAATTCCGAGAGCATGTTTATGTGGAAAGTTGTATGCTTTCCATCAATATCGACAACATAGTCGACGTCGGAAATTTTAGAGACTATTGCATACGGACCTTTCCATGCAATAAAAAGTCTGTTCTCCCTTGAAGGAAGTAGGACGAATGCTTTGTCACCTGGACAAAGTTGTCGTAGACATCTGTTCTTATTGGCAAATAGCCTTGCCTTTTCTTTAGCAAATTCGGATGAAGAAGTTGCTAATTTGCATGCCTCGATGATCTTTTGCCTAAGAGCAATGACATACTCATAAGAAGATTGGGTGTCATCGCTAATATTATCGGCAGTGATAAGATCGTGAAGTAAAGACATAGGGCCGCGCGGTCGCGCGCTAAAGACAAGTTCAAAAGGAGAAAACCCTGTGTGTTCATTGGGGACCTCTCTATAAGCAAAGAGAGCCGCGGGTAAAACCCTGTCCCAATCCTGAGGATGATCCTCAGTTATCTTCCCAAGTAAAGTCTTGAGTGTTCTATTCAAACGTTCAACTAACCCATTAGACATTGGGTGATAGATACTGCTGAGAGACCTTTTAATATGTAAGATAGACATTACCCGTGACATAGTGTCCGATATAAGTTGAGTGCCATGGTCTGACAATATTTCTCTGGGGAATCCCAAGCAAGAAAATATCAGCCAAAGAGCGTCTGCGATATCAGCAGTGGAGATGCTCTTAAGAGGTATAGCCTCTGGCCAACGTGTGCACATATCGACACATGTAAGGATAAATTGATGTCCTCTGGCCGACTTGATCCTAAAAGGACCGATAATATCTATTGCCATTTTTTAATACGGCCGAATAGGAATGTCAGCAGCCTGGATAGGCGCAGCATGTCGTGGTCCTTTAGATTTGACCTCCTGACATACTTTGCAAGATTGACAGTAAATACGTATGTCCTTGCTCACAAATGGCCAAAAGAAAGCAGCAAGAACCCTCGACTTTGTACGGGAAAAACCCATATGTCCAGCACATTGTGAGTCATGAGCATGTTGCAATATTTGCAATCTCATACTCTTAGGCACAAGAATTTGAGAATGTGTAGACGTAGTCGAGTCTTGTACCATACGCACAAGTACGCCGTTCTTCATAGAAATCCAAGACTTTCTATTTGTATTTTGATTCGGATCACCTTTTTTTGCTAGAATGAAGAATTTTTGTAAAGAAGGATCTTCTTCTTGCAATTTTATAAAAGAGTCACGTGAAATAATCAAGTGAGTATTTTGGCTATTCACTTCATTATTATCAGTTAAAGAAGTTTGAGGTGTTTCCAGAGCTTGTGCTTTTGTTACCACTGCATTGGTAGCTTGTATATTTTGTTCCTCCCAAACAGCAATCTGCTGTGGGGTACATTCCCTAACTCCGTGAATACGACCGATAATAAGGTCCGCTATAAGGTTAGGTAGAAGACACGCGTGGACATCTCCCGTAAAGAAGGGAGTAGAAATATGTATTATGGCAGTAGGATATTTTTCCAAAGTGCCACCAAATGTGACACATTTGATCACCTTTCCTGTAGCACAGGATGGATCTACAAGAGATTGCCTAACACCAATAGTAGTACATCCAGAATCAAAAAGGACTGAGACTGGATTACTATTTACAAGACCCTTATGTAGGATAAGAGAACCTCTCCCGTCATGCGCAACTGAAGCAGGAAGAGCGGGAAGAGGATGACCACAGCTTAAAGTAGTTACGGTAGTCGGTTCGAACAAAGTACTGCATTTGGGACATTTAGTTGCCCTACTAAAGTCAAAGGCAGAACATGTGATAGCACTAGAGTTTTTATCATCATCACCTTGTGTTACGCACAGAATTTTTTCTAAAGACATTGTATAATCATTTTTTCTAAAGACATTGTATAATCATTTTTCTAAAGACATTGTATAATTAGCTTGTCTGAATTGTACACTTTAATTTTTTTCGGTCAAAGCTAGATAACCCTAGTTTGACTGAGATTACCATTTTTCAATGATGGTTACCTTCTCTTGTGACGGGACACGTCGGTCCATATTTTTTGAACGATGTGTGACCATTGTCCTTATATGGTAGTATCGGTCAACTGTTTCTTGGAATGATTGAAACCAGTGTTGAGGTTGTTATTCCTGTTCATATAAGGCGCGATTTATTACAAATCTTTATCTGGAATGTTCCTTACATCGTCTCGTTTGATTCTTGCTCAGGTGTATGCGTTCTGCGCATGTCCGGACGTTAGGTGTGTTTGGGAAGCTTTCCGGTCGGGGAGTCTATGGAAAGTTGTGAAGCAGATAGGACGCGTCTGACGTCTCTGTGATTCTTGATAGGGAATTAGGAGCATTATTGTGAGTTAGTTAGCTTACAAGGTCCTTCCCTTGATTATTCAAAACGCCTGGAGGCGTGTGTTTTTGTGGTGTTGATTTCGAAACAAGGTAATACCTCATTTACGTTTCAAATCTGTAATCTAACTTTATGTTTGACAATGGTCGATTTCTGCTCACTTACGAATTACAGAAATAGAGGTTCTTCTACTAGAAGTCACGCCCCAGGTATCTTCATACCTGAGATTAATATGTACACGGGTCATACTTAGCCCGAAGGACAGTTCTATGTTCTATGAACGTCGCTATGTCAGCGATTGCACCTACGTCGAGGTTAGACTTAGGAATGCCTGTAAAGGTCAGCTTGACCTACACTCCTGGAACACCATCCTCGTGCGACTTATGATTAGACTCATTTAGCACATCTGAACAGTGAGAGGAGTATTTGATGCACTCTTGTAATATTGGAGCCAACAGTATAATCCCTTGGCGCCATATCATTATTTGAGTATATGCCAAATGCATTGATGAACATAACTTATGCTAATTTTCGTGAACTGTAATGTGAAACGGATGTACCGTTAACTGTCCTGTGGAGTCAGATAATAAACATTGGAAACGTCAATAGCAGTTGCACCATTATATGACTTTCCATGTCATGCTCATCTGTTATGAACTTATGAACGACATCACCCACACTCACAGCAACCAACAACAGACCAGACACCCCACACTGCAACCTATTACATCCCTGGTGTCTGTAGGGGTGGTACTCTACTGGGCTGCTGACTATCATTGTAGTGGCATTTTGGCGCCCCTTTATCATTGTAGTGGCCAGTAGTCAGCCTAAATTCCACCCTTATCACCTTGTTTACATGCTCCCTGAGACTCTTGCTGTACAGAGTTTGCCTGTTGATATCTCTTTCTTTTATGTTGCGATCTACCGCGACCATTATTGCCTCTGCAATTATCATTGAAACATCCACAACCACTTTGCCAATAACTTGCGATGAATTCACGCTGGACGAGATCAAACAAGCCGTTAAAAGATTAAAAAATTTTAAAGCTGCTGGAGTTGACGAAATTTCAGGGGAAATGATTAAAGCAGTTAATGACAACAACCTCTTGAGAATTTTAGATATTATAAATGAAGTATGGAGAGAAGAACAACCACCACAACAATGGAAAGACAGTATTATTGTAAAGTTACCGAAGAAAGGTGATCTATCAGACTGTAATAACTGGCGTGGTGGTCTATCTCTATTATCAGTACCTGGAAAATTATTATGTTGCATGATGTTAGAAAGACTTAAATTGCATGCTGACGAAAAGATCAGAGAAGAACAAGCGGGTTTCAGGCCGAAACGATCATGTATTGATCAAATATTCACACTAAGAACAATTATAGAAGAATCAGTGGAAAGGCAATCGCCACTTATTATCACCTTCGTCGATTTTCAAAAAGCCTTTGATAGTCTACACCGCCCATCATTGTGGAAGATACTTACAATCTATGGTTTTCCAACAAAATATGTGAATATAATCAAAGCGCTATATGACAATGCAAGATGTTGTGTTAGAACAAATAAAGGGAATACAGAATGGTTTACAGTAGAAACAGGGGTGAAACAAGGCTGTATTATGTCACCACTACTTTTTGGAATAGCTATTGATTGGGTTATGAGAAACTATACCCACAATGAACAATTGGGTATAAAATGGACAAATGGAAAATTCCTGGGGGACCTGGATTTCGCAGATGATGTAGCATTCTTAAGTTCAACACCAAGACAATCCCAAGAAGCAATAAATAATTTGTGTCATCTCTCGGTTAAAATTGGTCTCCAAATAAATGCCTCTAAAACTAAAGCTATGAACTTTTCTAACGAGACCTTTGATATCATCTTGAACGGGGAAAAACTACAGAAAGTTGAAAGTTTCAATTATTTAGGCAGTAAAATGACTCAGGATGGTGACACAACAAGAGAAATCCATACTAGAATTGCTTTGGCAGCTAGCGCCTTCAATAGATTATCTAACATTTGGAAATTACGATCATTGAATATACATACCAAGCTTCGTCTGTTTAATTCAAATGTTATCTCAGTGTTAACATACGGCTGTGAGAGTTGGAAAATAACAAAATCATTGGAGAACAAGCTGAATACATTCGAGAACAAATGTCTTAGAAAACTCATGAACATCAGTTGGAAAGAATTCAAGACTAATCGACAAATAAGAGAAGACTCTAGGCAGAAATATGTCTCCGACTATATAAGGAAAAGACGATGGTCATATATCGGTCATGTCCTACGAATGCAAAACAACAGAATACCACTACAGGCGCTCACTTGGGTTCCTGAGGGTAAGCGGAAAAAAGGAAGACCAAAAGAAACACTCAGAAGAACAATAATAAGAGAAGGAAGAACGTTGGGCCTAAATAATGTGCAAGAGCTAAGAGGAGTGGCGTCACAACGAACAACCTGGAGAGCACTGGTTTCTGCCTTATGCGCCGTGTTTGGCGCTTAAAGAATTTATTATTATTATTATTAATTATCATTAAACTCTCTACTGTAATTGTTATCCTGGTTTGAATTCCAGTTTCCATAACTGTCATTACCATTTCTATACTGTTGAGAACCTCTATTATATTGGTTTTGAGGTCTCCGCGAAAAATAGTTTCCTCTATACTGACTACCTTTGCGAAAATGTCTAAAATTATTGGGAGTAGTATACCGTGGAGTATCAGCTTATCTCCAGTTCTGCGAAGAAGAATCACCCTGAAATTGATTGCTATGATTCTGAGCATAATTACGGTTACTCTTCTTATTAAAATTTTGTTGGCTACCCTAAAATCTACGCATGAAATTTGGGCCATAAGGTGCTGCCGAAGCAACTGGCAGACCTTCTTTTACTTTAGAGTTGCTAATGGTTACGTGAGGATGCGCAGTGACATACTGGCATCAGTATTCTTCCATTTCTTTTATGTTTTTAGGCTTACGCTCATGAAGAAAAGCAAGAAAAGATTCATTGACAGAAGACATAACCTTGTCTGTAAGTAGTAAGTCCATAAGTGCTTCATATGTATGTTCTGTCTTAGACAGCTCAACCCAACGTGTAAAAGTAAGACGTATCTTTGAAAAGAATTCAGAGAATTCCACTCCAGTTTCTGGCAACATATTTTTAAACTGAAGACGATAGCCGTTTTCGTTACGTTGGTATTTCTTTAACAAGACCGCCCTGACAACCTCATAATTGTTCTTGTCAGGCTCATCTACCATGCTTAACATACTCAAAGCATCACCTCTAAGTATATTGGACAACTGATAAACATACAGTGATTTATCTATGTTATGTGTTTTACATGAACGTTCAAATCTATCCAGTTAAAACGTTATATCGTCACTGGAAGCATTGAATGCTGGTAGTTTAATCTTAAAAGTACTAGCTTTATCAGAAGATGACCCCTTATTTGGATCATTAGCATTACCCATGTTCATCAACTTTAACTTCTCTAATTCCAAAGATAAGAGTTTTTCTTCATGCTCCATTTTTGCTTTTCTCTCCTCAGCCTCAGCTTGTAACTTTCTTTCTACAGCCTCTCTTTGTAACTTTCTTTCTTCAGCCTCTCTTTGTAACTTCCTCTCTTCAGCCTCGGCTTGTAATCTTTTATCCTGAGCTTCAGCTTCTCTTTTCTGTTTTTCCATTTCCATCTGGAATTTTCTTTCATCTGCCTGCATCTGCAGTCTCAGATTCTCAGCATCTATCTTCTTTTGCTCAGCTTCTCTGTCTAATCTTTCATTTTCCTCTTTTTGTCTTTTCTCCTCAGACTTCAGTGCTTTAGTCCATTGAGTATTTGCATACTCTTCTAATATATTACCAGTCTTACCAAGGGTTTTCCCTTGCTCAATAAAGTACTCAAGTGTAGACATGATGTCTAATATTATGAGTCCAAAACCTGAAATAATTAATTATCTTATTTCAATCTTAATAGTAACAAGACTTAAATAAAGTACTTGTATAATCCCAATGTTTACCCCAATCTCTGTGGGAAACAAGTCTTTGATAAAGAACTTGTATTATCAAATGTATAATAATACCACCAGTCACTTCTTAATCATAAGTGCACTACACATCTAATAGTGCATAACCACATATCCATCAGTTATTTATCATAACTGCACTACACAGTTAATAGTGCATAAGCAAATCCACCAGTTAGTTATGATAAGTGCACTACACAGCTAATAGTGCATAATCAAATATTTAACAATAGTGAATGCTAACTAAGAACTATGTAAACAATAACAAAGATCCAAGACAATGTAAACAATGACAAAGATCAAAGACATTACGAAAACATTCGCAAAAGTCAACTAAACAAACAGAGAAAACTAAAAGAAAATATCACAAAGAATGTGATGACAAATGCGAAAAATGTAAACAAACAAATGACGTCACAGTGTATAAACAAAAATGGTGTAAAGAACTGAATAATAGAAAAGAGGAGACCTACAAATACAAACAAATGAAATCAGAACTAAAGAACAGAAAGAAAAAAAATGTTACAAAAAACGACGAAAATAAAGCACAACTCGTCACAACTAAACAAATATAGCAACAATTGTCGCTAGCAGATTTTCAATCAAGAAAATTGCTCCTATAGAACACTAACATAAGACCTCTATTACGTGGTATCTCTTATATTAGTCTCACACCCAACCTCCCGCTGAAATATAAACATATAAATATACAAATAACATATAACATGTAAACATATAACATGTAACAAAAAGTGTGTGAGAATATATACTACTCGTCAAAAGTCAAGGGCCACCCTATTATTTTCAATACACTTTTATATAAGCGCATAGAATGATTAAATGAAGGAAGTTTTTAGTAAAAATGGGTGCAATATCTTCCTCTGGCAGTCCTCTATGCACATTAAGCATAAAAACAACTCACCGACAACCATGGTGATCACGTGCAATTTGGTTTGCTGACCATAAATTCACATTTTTAATATGTTTTTTTCAAACTTCCGTACAACCAAACAGGTGAAGTAATCGTGCTGATTGACATTCCACTTGCAATGGCGACTTTTCGTGAACAGAGTTCACTCTTAATTTGTTTTACAATCAGCAGACTTAGGGTAGTTTCATCACTTGCAAAAACCATGCCACCGAGAAGAAGTCTTGACACCTTACAAAGAATGAGGGCTATAGCGTGGGTTGAAAGTAGTTTATCTGTCCGTGAGGTTGCTAGACGGCTTGCAGTGTCACACTCTACTATCCAAAGAAATTTGGAGAGATTTCAGGCCACAGGAAGTGTGGAGGATCGCCCCCGGCCAGGTCGCCCTAGATACACCAAAAAACATGATGACCGGTACCTCTTGTTATCAGCCCTGCGCCATCGAACAGTGACTTGTTCCACTCTAAGATGTCAGCTGAGACAAACTGTAAACGTTAATGTCAGTCAAAGCACCATTCGCAGACGTTTACATGAATTTGGACTGGCTGATCGACGTCCTGCAGTCAGAATCCCTCTTACTCCTGCTCATCGCAGAGCCCGTGTTGCTTAGTGTCGCGAGCACATCCGATGGACAAGGCAACAATGGAGTCAAGTTCTCTTCACTGATGAATATTGCTTCACTGTCTCATTCAATGATGGCAGGATTCGAGTTTGGAGACGACCAGGAGAGCGATTTACTGATGACACAATTCGAGAGGTGGATCGTTATGGTAGGGGTTCTGTCATTGTCTGGGGAGGCTTCTACAGACACGGCAGGACCCAACTCTACATCATCTAAGGCAACTTGACCGGCCCAAGATCTCATCTCATAATCCGAACCTCTTCTACCCCGTAAAACGAGGCGTAGAGGGGCCCAAGATACCAGACCAAAATCTTGAGACCAATTGTTCAGCCTGCTCTGGAGGCCATAGGTGGTAATGCCATCCTCTAAGATGATAACGCTCGACCCCATCGAGTTCGTTTGGTGAATGGGTTTATTCAGCAACATGGGATCATCAGGATGGCGTGGCCAGCTCATTCACCTGACCTTTCTCTGATTGAGCACCTCTGGGATGTCCTTGGTCGAAGATTGTCAACAAATCACCCCTTGCCAATGGATGTTGCATAGCTGACTGCATTTCTGCTTCAGGAATGGCAAGCTGTTCCTCAGGATACTCTTCGGACCCTTGTGAACTCGATGCGTCTACGCTGTCTTGAATGCCTTGCTGCAAACGGTGGTCATACCCAATTTTGAAATGTCTATTTTTCCAATATCTATTGTGTGATTTTTGAAAAGGTGGGTGACACACTTCACAGCTTCATTGCGTTTTAATGTGTGTTTCCATTTCTTTACGTAACATGTCAATTTGGTATTCAATAAATGCCGTTTTGACTGATACCAATTACGTTTATATCAGATTTGTTTTATGGTTTCAACCAAGGTTTTTCTAAGTGGCCCTTGACTTTTGACGAGTAGTATAGAAGGCTCAGTTAGGATATAAGGGCACAGTTCACAAACAAACAGGCCACTTAACTTATATATGTCTGTTACTGGGGAGGTTGTTCCCAGTTGATGCGAAGAGTTTGCTTGTTGATACAATGGGGGTCCTTAATGATTATGGTTTCAGACTGTTTATACTGGCTCTTCTATTTACGTTTACTTCCATTTATCCCTTGTCTTTCTCAGTCAGTTAGAGTATCGTGCTAGTGATGTTAAATTACGCGAAGGTGGGATAGAATATTTGTTGACTTCATAATATAATCAAATTCCAACGTTAGAGACTTGATAAGTCATTCCTAGAGTCCACATGTATTTATTATATCACTTCCATACGAACAGTTCATACATGGTCATTATGAAGAATTATACATAATAAGTTGAAGTTCATATTTCATATATTATTCCTTTACAAATCAGTCCTTTATCTCGTAGCTTGAAAACATAATAGTCAGAACAACATAACTGTATGCACGCGTGGTTGGTAATTCCAACGACCGGCAGTGAGATTATGCGTCTGGCACTAGTATCACTAAAAAAGGACTGTTAATTCGTCTTGACAAGGTTTTGTCAATTACCAACCTGTGATTTCATCTTTCGTCATCATCACATTGGACTGACCCATGTCCATTATTTAATATAATATAATTGTGCGGCAATACAAGCCCGGCAATATAACATTCCAAGGACACGTCTTCTCGGTTCGACGGTCGTCTAGAAAAGGGTCCCGTCTCTTGGTCACCGTGCGTGACTACAAACGCTGAAACGTCACAGCGTTCACTAGACTAAGAATACTTTTACATTACATTACACGTCGTAACCCCTAAAATCGCATGCTGCTAACCTCTAGCAGACCATGCCAATTAATCTACCGTAACAATTCCCTGTCCACCGGGGGAAAAAAATCTATTAGATAGATTTTTTTTTTTTCAAAAACCTATCTGAATGAATATCAAAAAAATTTAACAATATCGAAAAAAATTTAACCAACAATGCGGCATATGGCCTACGATGTTCCGTCTAGAACAGTGTCGTGGTTATGTCGACATACTAACAGTCATCTAATATATAAATCATCATATTATACATAAATGTTAGACATAAATTTTATATGAACTAAAAGAGAATGGATAATGTTGATATCTAATTAAATAATTAACTTAAAATATGTCGTAATGAAATGTCATGTCAGACTAATCTAAAGAGTTAAAATTAAACTAATTAATTATATTGAATGTGTAATAAGAATAAAGTTGTTGAAAATCAAATGTAAGAGAAATGAAAGGATATGTTAAGGAGAGAAATAAATAAATGAAGAATAAAGTAGCGAAAGAAAGTAATGTATAAATTTAACTTAGTTATGTGTGTTGGACATCAATTAAGTTTAGTATTAAGTTGTTAATACCTATCTAACTAATTTAAACAATAATATAGTAAGTAATGTATCAACATAATCAATAACTATATAATATAGTAGTTACATACAATAACATTATACAAGAATCATGTGAGTTCTTTTTTTTTTCTTCCTTTCATTTTTTTTTTCAAATTTCACCTTTTTTTCATATTTATCTCACTTTTCATTTTAATTTCCATTATTTTAATATACTTAATTAAAATTAATTAAAGTTGGATGTGATGATCCATACGTAGGCTTGATCCTTGTGAATTACGATAAGAGAAGATTGTTTAAGTGTTCTGATTCAGAATAAGTATCGATATTCTTAACGTCCAAGAGTTCCTATCAAAAGCTTCAATTAGTTCGAAATGTCATCAAGTATTAATATCAAAGTTGTTTCAACCAGTTTTATCCGGAACGGACACTAGCCAAAGTCCCGGCGTAAAATACGAACACACTGTCTCTTGATTTAGTTCATTTCGTTTCGCACTCGTCTGTACAAGTTATTTAGTTGAATCGTAAGCAAAAGTTTATCTCCATGTTAAGAATTTCGCGATAGGGTTCAGTCTTCTGTGACACGTAATTTCGGTTGACGTATTAGAAAAGTGTCAGTGTTGATTACTCGACATCCAAAGGATTTCTGGATAGTGCGTCTGCGACGATATTGTCTGTCCCAGAAATGTACTCAATCGTAAAGTTGAATGGTTGAAGGAGAATGGCGAATCTAGTGAGCTTTGGACTTTTATGATTCGCCCGTCGTAGTGATGCTACGGCCTTCTGGTCGGTTTGTACTACGAAAGGGGCTCCTAACAGGAACTTCTCCAGTTTCGTTATCGCCCATACCACTGCCAAAAGTTCGCGGTCGACAGTCGAGTATTTGACTTCAGGTGGTTTCAGTTTCAGTGAGATGTACAAGTTTGGATGGAGGATGTCGTCATGATATTGGAGCAAACATGCGCCAATTCCGTAGTTACTCGCATCTGTGCGGAGAATAAACTTTTTGGAAGCATCAGGTAGTCTCAAAATTGGTGGGTTTGAAAATATATTAATTATTTGACGGAAAATTCTATCACATTGATCAGTCCATGTCACCTTCACTGGCATGTCCTTCTTTAATAATGAGGACAAGACAGCCGTGATAGATGACAAGTTAGGTACGAATCTACTGTAATATTGGACTAGACCTAACAAACTTCTAACCTGTTTCTTCGTTTGAGGAACGGAAATGTTTAAAATTTTTGAAACTGTACTGGGTAATGTTCGGAT